>CM067494.1:20438414-20579308 GCA_034552555.1 Semaprochilodus insignis
TACGCTGTGATGGTTTTTCCAGCTGTGCCTCTGCAGCAGGCTTAATGTACTTTAAGATAGTCCTTTATATCCCTGTTCACGTGCAGTTGTGTTTGAGTCTAAACAAAAACTGGACTTCTTCTGTTTTGTGATTGAATGACTTTGGTCTCAGCAGGGTCTCTCCGGCAAATTTAAACAAAACATTTTTAATGTCAGTTAATATGTAATATATAATATATGTAGCAGTATACAGGCATATGCGACAGCGTGGGCACATGAGTCAATCATAGATACATACATGTGAAAATAGGTGCAGTCATGTGCAAATGTCTGGGCACACTGGTCATACACAAGTATAAAATTAATACGTCCTTTACAAAGAATATGTCAGTGCACATTTTAATACTGCAAAATACTTTGTGTTCAGTAAACATTATCCATGTAGGCAGTAAACAAGGATAAATTCTGATTTGGCAAAAAAATAACTTATCCTTTCCTACTAACTAACTAACGAACTAACTAACTAACTAACTAAATAAATAAATAAATGAAATTATCTTACAAAATAAATAAATATCCTAAATTAAAAATATTACAATCTAATAGAATATTAGAAACATATTAGAATAATTAAAAATATATTATATATTATATAAAAATATATATATAATTAATTTTAAAAAAGTTTTAGTTTTAGTCTCAATTATACAGCCATATGTTTGGGTGCAACTGACTGTTCATTTGCAAAAAAGAAAAAGTCTTAATAATGTTAATAAGTTAACATCCTTTACGGAGAACACCCTTCTGTACATTTTATACACAATTCCTGTTTGTTTAATGATTTTTATCATAACCAACAACAACAAAAGATGTGGCCTGTGCAAAAGTTATGCCGCATTTTATATTTTATATAGTCCCCAAACTGTTTGACTCAAACTCAACGGTTCAAACTCAGTAAACACAAAGAAATCATGCGCTAAAATGTGTACGTTTTCCCAGTGGAGGACGTGCTAACTTGTTTTCACTTAGAATACCAGAGGCGTTCAAGGTTTTGGATATGAGTCTGTATTAACAAACGTTAAAAGACTTTAAAACATGTAATAGCAATATTAATAGTAATATTAATCTGAACTGGACTGAATCTGAAAAAGTATGTAAATGCTTTGGCAAACAAGCAAAGGCAGGATTTTTAAAGGAATTGTCAGAATTGTCATTTATAATCACCGTATTCACAGACGAGGACCTGTCCTGTGCTTCACTGACCCTGATCACTGTGGCTTCTTACCTTTTTACTGTAATAGATTATTCACAACCTGCACTTTACAGTGAAATAAAAGGTTTTGTGGACTTTTTTTCACTCATGACCTCAAATCTGTGCAAAGAAAGAGAAAAAAAACGATGTGTTGATGTCCCTCACACCAAACGTTCCCTTTGTGCCTTTGTCAGACTCGGTAACATTTGACTGACAGGCCGTGAAGCAGAATATATGTAAGAGAAGGGAGCCGGCAATAGAATTGAAATTTACATTTGAATGAGAAAAGCCTGTCAAGAGCCATTTTTTTTCTTGTGACATATTTCTCCAATTACAGCAAATTAAATTCCTTCAATTAGGCCACTAATCTTTCAGCTCCCCTCTCGTTGGCGGTTCTTGCGAGCCAAGGTGTCAGGCTTCTTTTTTCCCCCCCTGAATCACAATGTTTATATTTTTCCATGACACATATGTGTCCTGTCTTGCCTTTCTCATTATCTGAATGTCACCAGCTGGGTTTCTGTAGGGGGAAAAAAGAAAGCAACAGTGTTTCACTGAGCTATCGTTGTCGCTAGGTGTCGAAAGCACCCAAGCTATTTATCGGTCAGATCTTTTCTAGTAGTCTCTAATCAATAAGTGCATGAGCAGCTCCCTAGGTAAGCTTGAATTAAACATGCTCGCATGTATGTGGCTGTAATGTATGTAATGCACAGTGGCATAAGCTTTGAACAGCAAGGTTAAGGAGGTGCAGCCTATTATCAAAAATTAATCAAAGGCTTGAGGGCCGCCTGCTGTATATATGCTCTCTTGTGTCCACATTCGTTTGTTCCCTTTGGGCAGAGAAATATGGCAAGATATTGACCAAGAAACGGTGGATTTAAAACACAGCTGGCATCCAAATCATATTCTCAAAGCTTGTCTGTTCTGGATTAGCTTCAAAACAGATATCACAGACTACTTAAAGTTTGGAATGTCTTCTAATGTTAATCTAATTGCTATTACATTCAGTTAAGCAGTAGCGTTTGAAATGTTAGAAGTATAATAGCTATACACTACCATTCTAATGTGGAATCATTGCTTTCTCTAGCACAAAACCAGTTTGGTTCCTCACAAGTCTATACAACATAAAATTCAAATATGCAGGTTTTGTGGACAGATTTCATGTAATCTGAAAGATGCTAGAGAGCTATAAATGAAAGGTAAGCAATGTTAAAGCTGTATAATGAGGTTGTATAAAGAGAAAGCTGTACAATCTCAAGAATTAAGTTATAATATTTTGCCATTAAAGCCCAAAATTCATCTGATTTATAAAGTAGAGATCAAATCTCAAGGCAGGTAATGTGACCAAATATTAACATAGATTAATAAATACAGTGTATAATTTAGAATTTTATTCACTTCTTGTTCACAGATTTGTTTTTTTGAAATAAAAAAAAGAACCATCGAAAAATACTGTACTGTGGAAAAGTCAAACAGGTATTAAGTACCAATCAAACTGGATTATACCTCAGAATCAGGTTTTACACTGAATTTAGTAACTTTAGCTACACATGCCTGTTAAATGTGCCAAAATTTCAGTCTGATAGGTTAACTAAGTTAAATACACTGTAATTGTATGTGCTTCACACGTAATAGCATTTTTATCGTAAGAGAGGAGCAATTATGATTCAGGTTTGTCTGTGGACACACAATCATTAATTACAATTATTTATGATGTAACCACAATAGAGCATTGTACATTAATAAAGCTGTGCACAGGAGCCTCACAACACCATGATGCATCCCTGTTTTGCTACAATGTACTAGTCTGGTAATCATACTATTTACTTTGTGCAGAATGAGAATCAGACACTTTTCATTATTCTGCATCAAAACTAAAATCAGGAAAACATATTTTTAAGAGAAAATGAATTAAAACGAATTAAATATAATATCACATTTGTAGGATTTAATGTGTGCATTTTCTGCCTTTGCTTCAATTCCTGTGAGGAGACTTGCTTTCAAGAAATCTGAAGGGATGTTTTTCCACACCTCCAAAGTTGAGTGTTAGAAGTTGGTTGCATTTTCTGTTCCATACAATCTAAGCAATCACAAACACTTTCAATGATGTTGAGGTCGGGACGTGGTTCTGAGAGCACCAGCACCTTTTTTGTTAGATTTGCAATTTTCTTGACAGCTACACATCCCTTCAGATCCGTAGCCCAGACCACACTTATGGATTGTTTTAGATCTGAAGCAAGAATTTAGCTTGATTTTATCCAACCTCTCAAGAACGAAGCCTTTAAGTACTGTTTGGTGTTCTTCCAGGTCATTTTTATATGTTGCATTTTCCCCTGAAGAACGAATAACTTGGCTGTTACTTATGGAATAATTCATTAGCGGTTTTCATTAGAGATGAAAGGTGGTCTCTGAATTTTGCACCGCACCGTAGGATTGAAACCTAATGTATGTCTGCCACAAGTACTGTAAATACTGGCACAGGCCAAGAGTTGCGTGTGTGTGTGAGATTAAACTGTAGGGGCACTTCACTCTGTCTCTGCACCGTACGGGTTCATCCCTCGCTCACCCGTCTCACCCGTCCCCTCTCCTTCAGCTCTCCTCGGCAGGCTGCGGTGATTGGCAGAGATGTTAAGTGCCATTTGACACCTGAGAGGGTGAAAATTTGTACGAGTGGGCCGTAATGAATTGGAGATGTCGACGCAATTAAAATCTCTGTTAATTTCTCCAGGGAGATACGCTCCCCCCACACTCTGTACCCCCCCATAGCCCATGAATCATAGTACTGAGGGAGGGATGAAGGGGATAGGTGGATGAAGAATGAGTCATCGACTTTCCTGGACCCCCCCCTCACAACACCCTAACACATATATATGGAAATGAAAAGACAGAGAGGAGGATGGAGGATGACAGGGCCTGTCAGCTGTTGAGCATATTTGATTAGGAGACGGAACGTTCCTCCCTCCATTGCCTGCCTTTCATTATACGCATATTACTCGTTCGCGCGGGATATTTGCCATTGCATTAAGATACGATCACAGTACTCATAATATCTTCATCAGCCACTTCTTATGTGCGCTAATGGAGCTGATACATTGTTTCATAAAGGCGGAGTGGACTCAAAACCCTGTCTGTCAGTCACTTTGATCTTACATTACATTACATTACATTACTGGATTGAGGCTTTTTCCTGAACAGTGGGCTCGCTGTTGCTGGTACCTAGTTCTACTAAAGCGAGGCCCAAGGGGTCATTATAGCCCAAACTAGAGAGCAGAACTAGGAAAACGTGGCCCTACATAATCATTAACGGTGACTTTCTTACCCATTGTAACTACGGGGTGTGTTGGCGGGACTCACAGATTAATACAGTGCAGTAAATGTCTTGTTGGATGTGTCGAATATGGGTCACAAAGCAGATGTTAATGATTGGCTAAAAGGAGTGATTACATTTGGGCGTGCTAAAAACCATAATGTGAGGAAGTAGCTGAATTTGCAGGGGTATGGAATACGGTTATTCAAGTCTACCAGCAGTGGCTAAAATCCCAGTCTACAAGAACCTCTCCTCAGAATTGAACCAGGGAGGGCATCCACCAAATCTGGCCTAACTGCGTAATTCTTTGATGCAAGAGTGACTGAACACTGATGTGGCCTACATCTAGAAACTTGTGCAGTCCATGCCAAATCGAATTGCAACTGTTATTTGTGCTTGTGGAGGTATTATACGCAATCACAATGTTTTAACACACAAAGAGCTAACAGTGATGTAGTTAATCAGCAGAGTCAGGGGAAAATATTTAGGTTTCATTAATTAAACATTTCCAAGTTGATTTCTGTTGGTGGGGCCTATAAGAACAGGTTAGAGGAACATTGCAGCTTTTTTGACCTAATCTTTATCTGGAGCAATGGATTGTAATGGACCGGGGTAATGGTTGACCTGAATAACCAGGGACCACTCTGAATGGGGGGAGGCTCCAAAATAGCTTATACATAGATATGTATCTAGTTTTGATACTCTGTTTTGATGCTCTTTAATTTACCTGACAGTATGTTCTGCTGGCACAGCCCGTTGAAGTTTTAGCCTCAGCCCAGCAGCAGCTTAGTTTTTTTGTACTTGTTTATCTGTACTTACAAAAGAACAGAAAATGTACTCCAAATGTACCACTGTGAAAAAAGTTGTTTTAACTTAAGAAAGTTGGTGTTCGAACTGCTTTTTAGACAGCTCAGAAAAGTGTTTTTTACCATGCCATAGACCTACAATCTGATCGCTGGTCAGTTCATTTACATAATGTTTTTCCATAATCAGAGCAGAGCATGCCTCATTAGATATTGGTGTTTCAGTTACATGTGTGTATTGTCATCAGATCCATTTTGCATGGTGTCACTGTGTAAATCAGTTACATGCTGTTTCAAATTTCAGCATTCCCAACATAAAACCCCTGAAGTGTCTGAAGTTTCCTTCTATAGTTTTGGATTTATGAGGCCAATGTAACATTTGATAGAAGTTTATTGAAGAAAGTATATGTGATGCTTTAAAATGTAGGTGCTATATACATTTACGTATTTGGTGCTATATATATATATATATACAGTATATATATATATGTTTTGTATACTTACATAAATGGCAAACACCAATTGACACATACTTAACACATGATGTTCCTCAATGGTCAGGACCCCACACAGGAACACCACAGAGCAGGTATTATGGAGGGTGGTGAATCATTCTCAGCACTGCAGTGACACTGACATGGTGGTGGTGTGTTAGTGTGTGCTGTGCTGGTGTGAGTGGATCAGACACAGCAGTGCTGCTGGAGTGTTTAAACACTGTGTCCACTCATTGTCCACTCTATTAGACACTCCTACCTTGTAGACATAAAGTCATAGTCGATAACTATGTGTTGCTGCACAGTTTGTGTTGGTCATCATATAGTCCTTCATCAGTGGTCACAGGACACTGCCCACAGGATGCTGTTGCCTGGATAGTTTGGGTTGGTGGACTATTCACAGCACTGCTGTGTCTAATCCACTCACACCAGCACAAGACACACACTAACACACCACCACCACATCAGTGCCACTGCAGTGCTGCGAATGATCCACCAAAAACGCAATACCTGTTCTATGGGGGTCCTGTGGAGGTCCTTACCACTGATCAACAGGGTAATAAAGTATGCAGAGAATCAGATGGACTACAGTCTGTAATTGTAGAACTACAACATGCTCCTATATGGCAAGTAGAGCTGATAAAATGGGCAATGAGTGTAGATATACAGATGTGTACCTAATAACGTGGGGTTGACACCAGAGCAAAATTCCCTTGTTTTCACTTTAAGCTTTGACTGGTTCATGAAATTGTATGTTTGAAATTGTGTGGTGTCACCAGTTACTGTCTGCATTGTGAGCATTTCATGATGCAAGGATCAATAGAAATGAGTTACATGACATGACTCCGATACATTCATGTACAATAAAGTTGAGATACATGTGAAGCCCTATGATGATAATGATGATATACTGTATGTAGTCAACTCTGAAAACCCTCTAAGCCTTGACGTACGCTTCCCCGCCAGCCCTACATTCCTATACCCCAGAGAGTCGACCCTTGACGAGGAGAGCGGAGAGAGGTGGTCCTTAGCAAGGCCGCGACAGCGCAGGCCGCTGATCAGAGCATGTCTGTCACCAAGCCCCGGTGTTCTCTGTCAGCCGTATGTTTAAATTACCCCCCACCGGCATTCAAATTACAGCCCCTATCTCATCAGTTAAGGGGCGGGCGGGTGTGTGGCGGGGTGCTACAGCGTGGTCACATTAATGCAAGTTCACCATCGCGCCATCCCTCCGCTGGCACACGGTACATAATGAGGCAAAGTCATCTTCCTCTGAATCCCCACTGGGTGTACCTGCGAAGTACAAAGGCCCAGACGCTCTATTTTAGGAGCACCTCTTTTAATTTATTTCCTTGATTTGGTGATAATAATAATAATTGTGCTGCAGGTGCTGCATTGAAATTAGCTGCCACTTCCCTGGGCGCTATCGCTGAGCCATCGCCTCTGAAAAAAAGGGGTGCTCACGTGCCTTTGCTTTCGCATCCCTCTCTCTCTCTCTGCAGCGACATAAAGGCGCTCGTACCCGTTCCTCCTCTTCGCCTCAATTTTTTGCCGCCTCCCCCCCCCCCCTTCGGCTTATTCAAATCAGGCATTTGAAAACTAACCTTGTTTGAATTGTAATGCCGCGGCGGCGGGTTTACAATTTACTGATACTGCTGCATAATAGGCCGCCGTGCGGGCCTGAATTTGAAATGAATTAGATTTTTTTTTTTTTGCTTGTCTGTATTCTAATCACAGCGTTACATGATAGCTTACAAGAGTGTCTTTGAAACCGCCTCTAACTAAATAAATTTGATTTGGAAGGGTGTGTTTGGCAGATTGGCTTGTGCATATTTTCCCGCGCGCGCCAGGTGCTGTCAAGGATAAAGTACCTAGTTTATTGCGTATAATAGGATGCAAGGATTCTAAAATCTGTTCCATTAGACGCACCGCGGCGGTGCGACAAAGGCTCGCAGCCCGCCTCGAGCCAGTGTTCACGCGGTCCACGCTGCTCCGAGCCATTTGAGATCAATCAGTATGCTAAAGAGGAAATCGATGTGTGTACGGTGACACCACCCCATTGCTTCTTTTTTTTTCCTGCCAGTTGAATTACAAAGTGGATTTTATTTTTTCATATCTGGGAAGAAAAAAATAATGCTATACAAAGTCTACTGTAAGTGGAGGCAAGGAGAATATGCAGAGCTACTCAAACAGCATGAGCAAATCAGGCCAAGTTGAAGATTAGTTGGTTTGGCTATGGCAAACACAAGTGTTAGAAGAACGTCTACTTCAGAGATTCCCAAACGCCTTGTCTTGCTTTTCTGATCACGCCGCTTCATGCTAGTTCTTCTGAAATGCAAGGCAAGCTGCAAAGCTGAGCCCATCCACCATGCTAGTGATGATGTTGTAAACAGTGGTGGAAAAAGTACACAATGCAAGTATTTGAGTTAAAGTAAAGATATTCAAGGTAGAATATTCCTCCAGTAAAAGTAGAAGTTCCTCCTTTTAGACCTTCACTTGAATAAAAGTACTAACAAAAGTATTTACTTTCAAATGTACTAAAGTATTGAGAGTAACAGTAGCATGATTTATTATGTCTCTAATGTCCTATTATCATTTCTGGAACAAGACTCTTAATCAGCTCATTTTAGGTGAAGAGACTCTAGTGTCACTCTGAGTCCACCAGTCTAGGTCATTAATTAGCTGTACCCAGATTGGTGGGCTCACTTCACGCTTCTTTCATCTGGACATGTGACATTTTGTGCACATATAAGCCAAAAGGAATGACAGATTTCCCATAATGTAGATATGATACTGTGTGAGATATTAGACCGAAATGTAGTGGAGTTAAAGTTAAAAGTTCCCCAAAATGGAACGTTACAGTACACCCATACACTACTTACAGCACACTAACACAATACACTTACTGAGTTACTGTACACCAACACCATACTTACAGTACACTAACACATTACACTTACTGAGTTACTGTACACCAAAACACTACTTACAGTACACTAACACATTACACTTACTGAGTTACTGTACACCAACACACTACTTGTAGTACACTAACACATTACTGTTACAGTACACCCATACACTACTTACAGCACACTAACACATTACACTTACTGACTTACTATACACCAACACGCTACTTACAGTACACTAACACATTACACTTACTGAGTTACTGTACACCACGCGCTACTTACAGTACACTAACACATTACACTTACTGAGTTACTGTACACCAACACACTACTTGTAGTACACTAACACATTACTGTTACAGTACACCCATACACTACTTACAGCACACTAACACATTACACTTACTGACTTACTATACACCAACACGCTACTTACAGTACACTAACACATTACACTTACTGAGTTACTGTACACCAACACACTACTTACAGTACACTAATACATTACACTTACTGAGTTACTGTACACCAACACACTACTTACAGTACACTAACGCATTGCACATACTGAGTTACTGTACATCAATACACTACTTACAGTACACTAACACATTACACTAACTGAGTTACTGTACACCAACACACTACTTGCAGTACACTAACACATTACACTTACTGAGTTACTGTAGACCCATACACTATTTACAGTACACTAACACATTACACTTATTGGGTTACTGTTCACCAACACACTACTTGCAGTACACTAACACATTACAGTTACTGAGTTACTGTACACCAACACACTACTTACAGTACAATAACACATTACAGTTACTGAGTTACTGTACACCAACACACTACTTACAATACACTAACACATTACACTTACTGAGTTACTGTACACCAAAACACTACTTACAGTACACTAACACATTACACTTACTGAGTTACTGTACACCGACACACTACTTACAATACACTAACACATTACACTTACTGTGTTACTGTACACCAAAACACTACTTACAGTACACTAACACATTACACTTACTGAGTTGCTGTACACCAACACACTACTTACAGTACACTAACACATTACACTTACTGAGTTACTGTACACCCATACACTACTTACAGCACACTAACACATTATACTAACTGAGTTACTGTACACCAACACACTACTTGCAGTACACTAACACATTACACTTACTGAGCAACATTATATAATAATATAAGCAACATTATATAATAATTTTGGTTGTATTCTGAATTTTGAATAGGGAGAATAGTGTTCCTGTCATTGCCACTCTGGGAATGCCTACAATGTAACTTTGAGCACAAGACATCTGGCAAGAACTGCTTAACGCTTCACGGCACCACACCACATACCAACAACTATTTGTCTTCAGCTAGCTAGAAGAAGAAGCCAGCTCAGTATTCCCAGGATGGAAAGGAGCGCTGTTGTAAAAATCCAAACCCTTAACATTGGCTATGAATAAGTTATACTTTCTAACAGAGCAAACTCAATCAGCACACAGCTAATAGGAAAACAACGAAACGCTGACAGCAGAGTGGACATCCCTGCCAGTGTTATTTATGAAAGATTATGATGTAGGCTGTAACCTACCTAGGATCTGTGCCATCCCTGTGTCATTTTACAGATCAAAAGTCATCAGACCTCAGTCCCATTTCAGGCTGCAAACAAAGAAATGGAATTCACCTCACAAGTAAAGGTTGGTCAGTCCTTGTCTATCTCATGCCAAATAAGTTTTTAAAGTTAAACTTATCTCAGCTAGCTTGTAGTAATTTGCATTGTCCAATGAATATTAAGTGTAGTGTAGCCTATATCATGCAGTCAGTTTTTAGTTACTGGACACATTCTCCACATTCAAATGCTTAGCAAACAATGTGACTGACATGGGTTGAAAACGAAAGTAGTACATCATCAAAATAAGCTAATTTTCTGTCATTATTTTTTTGTTATTCTTGTATCGTGATTGGTATGTCACAATAAGTAACACACTGCATTGTCACTTTTGTATTATCATATATGTCTGTAAGACTGTCAATCAGCATGGTTCTTTCACTTCTGATGTTGTCTTTGCTGGTTTTTGCAGCAGTGGTGTAAAAGAAAGGATGGCGCAGTGGCACACTGGATAGCCTCTCACCTCACAGCAAGAAGGACCTGGGTTTGATTTCCAGCTGGGGTTCCAAGGTCCTTTCTGTGTGGAGTTTGCATGTTCTCCCTGTGTCTGCATGGGCTTCCTCTGGGTGCTCCGGTTTCCTCTCACAGTCCAAAGAAATCTAGTCAGGTGAAGTGGAGATGTTAAATTGCCCCCTAGGTGTGAGTGTGTGTGTGTCTGCCCTGTGACGGATTGGTGGCCTGTTCAAGATGTTTCCTGCCTTCTGCCCATCGAATGCTGGGATATGCTCCAGCACCTCCTGCGACCCAGAAGGATGAAATGGTTTTGAAGATGGGTGGGTGAGTGTAATAGGAAATTAGCCCAAGAGCAAATAATACCAACACTCACGTAATGCTAAACTGACATACAGCTCATTGGTACTGCACTGATAAACCTTAGCAGCTTTAACTAACGTAAATCTTTTATTTTTACATTGATTTAAGCATGTCCCCTGTTATCACATGACCTAAACCTGGCACTGCCCATGTGTGGACCTGCACAGAATGACACAATGGCTCATACAAGCCGGCAAAGCAGTTTTCTCAGGTCTGGATTATGAGCGACCCTTAAAGACAATGACTAATGGGCTTTGTATTACATTGCAAATTGTATACATTGTATGTATTTCTGGATTCTGTTATACTGTAATTCACTTTCGATAAAAGAAGCAAATAAATGGATGTAGGTGGATGTAAATATATAGCAGTTGTATGGACACAAGGCCCAAACTGAATTTGGCAATTCGATCTCATGTCTTTTGGGCAGAGCTGTGTAGAGGCTCAGCTAGCTTTGTCTGTCATCACTGCTGCATATGCGCTGCTCACTCCAGCCTCTTGTTTCTCGGTCC
The DNA here is from genome assembly GCA_034552555.1 of Semaprochilodus insignis. Classification (NCBI taxonomy): domain Eukaryota; kingdom Metazoa; phylum Chordata; class Actinopteri; order Characiformes; family Prochilodontidae; genus Semaprochilodus; species Semaprochilodus insignis. The sequence continues at coordinate 20,450,198 of CM067494.1, forward strand.
AGCTGAGCTCTTAATTATTTGATGGGTTCATTATGGGCGGTAATTGGAGTGGTTCAGCGCAGGCTCCCGTGTCCTCAGAATTAGGGCAATAAAACACAGGAGAGAGCTCGGGGGTAGCGGAAAAGCCGGCGGACCTCCTTACCCTTTACGCCATCCCTCTGCCTTTTCGCCGAACAGGGGACAAACAACCACTTTACAATGCAAATGATATTCACACGCATTAGCATAGGCCCTTTTTCGATTGCTGACCAATTAATGACCTGAGAGCAGTCACGTGACATCTCACCTGGTTAATGCCCGTGTGACAGGTTCAGCGATGCATGCTGGGTGCCCTTATCATTATGGTTACCGGAGGATTTTTGGGACCTAAAAGGCATCAGTAGTTTCCAGATGGATGACAATGAAACAATACAAAAACCTTTCGTAACCTTGAAGATAAGAGCAGCAAAAGACGCATGTTCTTGGAGTTTTTCTGTATTCGATACACACTTTAGGTGATATTACCAATAGAGATTAACAGATACAAACTTTTATTGTCCTTGATTAAGCCCCAAACAAATTAGCATCATAAATATTCATGAGCTGCTTGCTTTCTTCTTTAGTCCCAATACTCCGTTCTTGGTGTCGAACATTTTCAGATGATCAAAGAAAGCCTATGAAAATTCCCCGAACAGTGAGGCTTTGTTGTCGTTGTTTTGCTCCTGTCCCATAGCCCATACTGTAAACCCAACATCAACTCGAGAAAAGAAAAGAAACAGGGGGTGCGAAAAAAAAGAGAGAAAGAGAGAGAGGGAGATAGCGACAGGACTGGGACTGGCGCACTGTCGCTTTAAGATAAAATATTCTATCTTCTACATCATAATTATCTCCTTAAGGTAGAAATATTAGCATATCCTCCAATCTTATTATCTGAGAAATTGCCTCATTAAGTCGGCTGCCTCCCCTTGTGCCCACCTTGCGCGCCATTGTCCATATTTCATCAGTGAACCCATAGAGCTCCAGGCAGCGCTGATTGGCAAGAGGCATATGCCTCAGAACAGGTCTCTATGGGGAGACGGAAAAGGGCCGTAATGCTCGGGCCTGCTTCTTTTTCTCTGACTGCTGAAAGATCATCATTAATTTCCCCATGCCTCTGCTCCCTATGGTCAACCTGCAAACGACTGGCCTCGCTACCCCCTTTCCTGTCCCCTTCTCACGTCCCTCCACCCATCCGTCCGTCTTCTGTTCTGCCGTCCTTCATGTCTGACGGAAGTCGCTCAGCTGCAAACGAGGGTCACGTCCCCCCAGGGCGAGATGAACCCCCATCTGCGAGAAACTGCAGCAGATGTAATCACAGATTTGCCTGGAACCATTCGACTACGTATTTGTATAAGTGCATAATATGAGTTTGGGTATATGTCTTTTAAGTAGGCATGCTCTGATGTAGACTTTCTTGGCTGATAACGATAGACCAATAGCCAGCAGTTAACATATACCGATACCGATATATATATATATAGACTCTGCAGGCTTACGCTTAACAGTTCCAACTGCTGAGATGTCTGAACAAATAAATATCCTGCTATACCACATATACTCCTTTTTATTTCACAAATTAATAACTCTAGTTACACTTTCAATGTTATTAATATTTATTATGTACAGACAGATATAATTCATCCAAAAATGCTTAGAAAAGATCTTATATATATTAACCTCCATAGCAAGTTAAGAAAGTTGTTTTATCCTCCTGTAAAGTTCCATTCTGGAGGTTTTTAAGGTGGACTGCATGATTCCTTGAGTGCTAATTTTATAGTTTGCAGTCTTCACTTTTACTCTAAAGTAAAGCATTAATAAGGAAACCTTCTATGAGTAGCCGTGTCTGAAGTGTTCTTGGATGGCCATTAACTGTGACTGATTAGAACATATATTACATTTTAACAATATTAAAAACAGCCATTTTTAAAGAACGTACCCCTTTTTAAAAGGTACCATAGAATGAAAAAAATGTATTTATTTTGTCAAACACTGTTGTCCCATTCTTCAAATAGATATTCTGCGTTTGTAAAAGAGAGGAGAAAATCGAGCCGGTTCCAAAATCCTAGACTGTTATGTAATGCCCCAAAATCTGGGCACATTCTAAACAACGACAATGAAGCAACAGCAATGGAGGACTATATGTACTATACAGAAAAGTACTTTTCCAGGCTGTGAAGGGGATGCCAGCACTTTTCATACCTTTATCAAGGAACTGCCTAAGGCCATGTTCATCTTTACACAAGGCTGAAGTTGGCTTCCCATTCATCAGCTACAGCCTGTAAAGTCACATAGGCCCACCTTCTATGTAGACATCAGAGCACCATTTAAAATGCTGAAAAAATCGAACCTATGGCTCCTTTAGGATATGACCTGAATCTCCTGGTTTGACAACCGCAGCTTTAGGATTATTATGTAGCATTTATCATCGAGTTGAGCTAACTCACTCATAGCTACACTCATCATCAAAAGAATACACATACAGGATCTCTTAGTATGGGGTCGGGCCGGCGTGTTTGCTAACCCAACATGGCAGATGTCTCGGCATGGAGTTGTAGAGGTTGTTACTGCTGTCCTGCGATAATCCATCCCATGCAATTTGAATATTCTCACACAGTTCCTGCAGATTTTCAGTTCCTGTAGATGACCCACTCCCATTCTGAGTCACTCCATGAAAGTCTGGCATGACACCATTGCAGTCTTTGGCGACACTGACATGGTGTTGCGGGCTGTCATCTTACCAGTCCGGATGTATATAGTCCTGCATCATGCAGTCGCCTGCCAGTGGTGCTGGCAGTAACAGGATGACTCATGGAGGGCATCACTGCTCTGCAGTCGTGGCTGCTGGGTCAGTCGGATACAACAAAAAGGCCCATCCTGGCTTACACCACATGTGCGGCCGAGCGTGAAACTTGAATCATTTGCTTGTCTCACAATGTCAAACCTACCCACCAAGTTTTGTTGCTGTTGGTTGCACTATTGCACTATTTGTGCAACTATTCTTTTGATGATGACTGTATGTAAGGCATATTATGGAATTATATTGCATTCTTTAACAGTATCAAATGTCATTCCAATATGAGACCAATAATAATAATAATAATAATAAAAACATCTTCCCACTTAGCATTGATTAATATATCAATCTGTATATATCATGCACCTCTAACTTTTTAACTGCTTTCAAAGAGCTTTTGGCTGGTGAAATGACAACCATATATGTCTTTCTTTTTTTCTTTTGCAATCATTGTTGAACAGTAGGGGTCCCACGGCGTTCAAGCCCCCAGTTCCAGCGCTGCATACATTTACCAAAATAATCTAAATGATTACCACCACAAATTACATTTTACTGCCATTAGATATTAATGAGATGCCCTTGACTATCCCTAACGGCTTAATCGACAAAAAAAATTTAATCCATGAAATGAAATCTGACACCCATGAATCCGTAATGAAATCATCTCTTTTAATCCTGGCCAATGGCCTTTCTAATCTTACAGCTTTTTGGTAAATGTTACAGCGCAGCATGCAGGACAGTGGAAGGGTTCAGAGAGAAAGAGAGAGAGAGAGAAAGAGAGATAAATACATACGTTATTCACCGGAAAGAGCAAGTTTTAGCTTCATAAGACGTGCATGGCCATCCTCCATTCACTCCCATTCTTTACAAGAAAAGATGAAATCTAACTGCGGCCTGCACCAATAACAGTATCCTCTCGTACGGCCAAGTGGGTTTGTAATTCAGACGTTAATTGAATCTATTGCTCGGCTAAATGATTTCGGTGCTCTGTTTTAAATGGTTGGCCTCCAGCGTGGCTGGAAGCTATAATGTTCTGCTCCAGAGCACGTTGGTAAAAGAGCACTCGTTTGCCTCTAGATTGATTAACATAATGATAATTCAGTGTTCTTTCATAATGGAAATTTTCCCCATTTATGCATTGTTTCATCAATGTTAAAAAAAAAAGAATGATCTGCTTTTACATAATATTCCATTTCACAGGTGTGTGAACTCCAGTCTAGTGGCTCTTGTGACAGAAACATATGGAAAGCTTTATACCAAAATGAACTTAAATGGCCTTAGAAATGAATAGTAGGCTTTACACATTTGCAAATAGCCAGTATGAGTAGCCGCACAAATAGCCATAAAGTGTATCACTTGAATATCAGCTTTGGGCCAATACCTGCAGATAAGACACTGTTAGGAATTTTGGGTTGCCAAACTGTTCAAAACCAAAATGTTTATTTTAATATAGCTTCATAATTCCAACTCTTACTTAGCATGCATACTGTGAATATCAATAAACACAACATGACTGGTTCAATGTACTGTATTCAGCAATGTCGCAATGAAAGAGCAGTGTTTTTTGCTTCTTAAAAGTGTTGTGACTTGGCTTTCCAAGAAAAACAGTCTTTCTAGTATAGAGCAGATATATTATTTAAACCCACTAAAATCTCCATAAACATACTTGTTTATCCAGTTATAGATTTTGAATTACTTTGAATGAAGTAGCTGCTAGTGTAAATGAGTGCAATAACCTTAACAGTGAAGTCGTTAAACCATTAAATCTAGCTGTTTTAAATCCCATACATTAGCTACCTGTGCTAACTACATTAGTTACCTTGGAACAAGAAGAGTGGATCTTACGTTAGAACAGCTGCTAGTAAAGAATGTTTCATAGTTTTGATCCTCATGCCTCATCTGTATCAACAGCAATCTCTGTAGCCCAGTGTCAGCAGGAATCATTTCAAAGGTTAATAAGGCTAATAAGCCTAACACACCAGAGAAGCTCAGGTTCAGAATTGTTAAAGTTTTTTTTGGCCAGTTAGTGGAGCTGTAGTTGAATGTCTACTAAAGCCATTCATACACTGGATTTTAAAAATCTTGTTCTTTGGAGATTCACATTGTATGAAAAAACTTGGTTCATGATGCTACATGAAACAGCTACATGAAACAGTTCCTACAGATAACTGTCCTTTTTGGCCTTTTTGCCAGTGTGTCTCTACTTATGTTGGGGAAATCTGTTGTAATCATGTGTGTTTAAAATGGGGCTGAAATCACACAGCATATTCCTGGTGGGAATATACCAACGTGACCTTCGTGTCTGACTGCCAAGCTACTACTGGAAAGCTAGCTAGTTTTCAAAGCAAATATTATTATGACTGAAGAAGACTTTTTTAAGGAAACCCAGCTGCTTGCATTTGTGGCTAGAGTTATTGGGCAGTTAGCATGCTGGCTAACCTAGCTAACTCCCCAGAGACACCAACAGTATCCGCTACTTTCTTTAGATCAAGATATACAAAGGCGCATCATATAAACTGGGAAAAGAAGAAACAGCGGTTATGAGCTTCTCTTCCATGTTTCCCACCACACTGTTGAGAATTGGAATGAAATGCTGGTAGAAAAAAAAGGGTTATGGGGACATCAGACCCCCGTGTCTAGTTCTAGTTCTTAATATAGATAGATAGATAGATAGATAGATAGATAGACAGATAGATACTTTATTGATCCCGAAGGAAATTTAGCAGCCAGTAGCGGTTTCACAAAAACAGCACAGTAAAACATAAAACAAATACAAATTAAAAAATAAAAACAGGGTTGTGCAGTATGAAAAACCTAAATGGGTAGGTACCGGCAGCAGTATTATTAACTGTTAACTGTAAACTATAAACTATACATAGTACAGGTCACTATGGATAAATATATAAATATATCTCACTTCGCAAGGAGGCAAGAAATATATACAAGAAATACAAATATAACTGCAGACCTGCAGAAAAGACACCAACCAATAGCATTAATGCCCATAGTAGTTCTAACACATTAAAACATAGAAAATTAACATGTTAACAGGCCCATTTCTGTAATCTTAAAACATTCAAATTCGACATGTTAATATAGACACCAAACTTGATGTTCAGGACCAAACATGCTCCATCGCTGTGTCGCTTGCCACTTGACGCTATATTGCAGTTACAAATCGCATACTCCAATAGGGAATGACTCGCTTGTCGCTCTGGCACCTGCTAGTGTGAATGTAGGGTAATACTGGCATGTCATTACTAGACTTCCATGAAGCTATTTTCATAGATTTCATTTATGTAATGGTATTTGGTGAATGCTGTGATGACTGTATTTTGGAACAGGTCTGGTGTGATAGGTTTCAGGTGGTCTTGTTCTGATTTCCTCTTGGTTGATGTGCTGATAGTGTGCACTGTCCAGCTGTTTTTCCTTGTGTTGTCATGTGTCTGTTGTTTTGCATCTGTTAAACATCTAGAAATTCATTCATCAAATAAACACATCTATAAATACATTTGGTGTATTTTTATACAAAGTATTGCCCTCCCATCTGACAAACTCATGTTTGTTTGAGCATGGCGCTCTTGAGCGAAGTGTTTTAATTTAAATGTGCTCATTTTAAAGCTTAGTGGTGTCTAAAGAACGAATATAAGATAGTTATAAGCACCGGAAAAGAGGAAAAAAGAGGTATCTCTAATGAGAGGGCACACAAAGAACCAGAAATGATCTTTAGGGTGCGTAGTAGGCTGTGGAGAAGAGCTCTGGCCCCACAAGGCACTTGTGTTTACTGTAATTAAAGTGTAAAACGCCGGAGGTCACAATTAACCGCGAAGGATGGGCTGTTTGTTTAGAGTAAATTAGAGATGTTGCAGTTATCACTGACAGCATCTTCATTTTGCGCGTTGCACTCCAAGTGCATATGTGCGTATCTGGAGCCTGCGTGGGGCAGGTTGGTCGAGTCCTGATATGCTTAACAGCCAATTTACAAAGGTCAGGTCCTATGGATCAAACCGTTCAGTAAATTGCACCTTCAAACTCATAAATGAGAAACAATCATCTCGCTAAAGGTCACAGAGACAGCGCAGCGGATTATAATAATAAAGCAAGCCGCCTTGCTCCTCCACTAATTTACTCTCAAGAAAGCCGTGGAACGAGCTAAAGAATCCCTCCTCTGTGTCTCTATCCGAGGCCCGACTTGGAGCGTATAAATTCTAATCAGGACGTGTTTATTCATTTCCACCTGCACATGAAAGGTGATCATTTGGACAGTGTAAACAGTGCATATTGCTTCAGCCGCACAAAATCCTGGAGCTGATGAAACAAATGCCATTCTGACATTCTGTGAAGCTACGCATATTGAAAATGAAGCCCTTATTTCCCTGTTTAAGCTTCACTTGTTTATTTGTTTATTTATTTGAATATATTTCATATAGCAAAAGTCTAAAAAAATGTAAAAAAAAAAAAAAAAAAGACTGTCACGTTCTTTGACGTTTCATTTTCTTCAGTTATTGGTTTTTACGCCACCAGGTACTCTTTATATTGTGTGAACATTTAATAATGGGAGCACCAGTAGAAACAGAATAAAATATGGTTACATGAATGTACCTTAAAGTTATGAACTTTTTTCCCCCTTCTGTAAAGAGTTACAACAGCACTTGCATATGCTTGCTTGCTTGTATTTTGACAGTGACTACAAATGTTAGAATGTATAGGCTATACAATTGCTCGTAATTAAATTAAGGTATACAGAAAGTTGTTCAGTGGTTCGAGGTGAAATGCTTTATTCTAGAGAAACTTATTGACCTTCTGACTAAATGGTTCACAGTGGTGTTTATGGGAACCAGACATCTGAAGCGTAGAATGCCTCAAAAAGCTTCCTCACAGAATGTTATTATAGGAAATGATTATGAACATACACTATGTCTAATACTTAAGACTTTGTTCTACATTTCTACAATTGTAAAGAGGCATATGCGTGTGTTTGGAAGTCAAAATTTTCCAAAGAAACTTTATTTTCAACATTACATATAAAAAGAATACACATGCTCATTTTTAATAGTTATGTATTATATTTACTTTCTATAAATCTTTCTATAAATATACACAATTCCATTACATGAGTAAAATAACAATACTACTCCCCATATGTGTATATATATTACACTATAAGTAATTACAGGAGAGAGGAAAAAAAACTTTAATTTTAATGTAAGTCAATGGAACCAAACAATTATGGGACATTTCTGTTGGTCCATCATCATGAAGTTTTCACACAATGTAAACAGCAGTTGCTGTTTTTAAATACTACATGAAAGTTACATGTTTTTATTTGGACAGCGACAATATATTTCTGAAAGAACTTCTGTCAGTACAGTTAAGGCATCTTTTCACTAGCTATCTATCAGTATGCATCAGCAGTGGATTCACATGGGAACTGCTGTTATGTCCCATCTGGTTTGCGTCACACTTTTACATACTGCTCATCATTTTGCAACTCACATCTACTATAGTGTGTATGATTGTGAACATTGAGCACTACATTACAGCAACCTGAAAAAAGGTTATGGGAACCAATTAGCTTGACAACCAGTTGAGATAGAACACCAGTCCCGATGCGACAACCCCAAATCCAAGTTGATTAAGCATAAAAACTGCAACTACAACAAGCACAGGCAACTTACACTGGAATTAAGCAAATGTTTGCAAATGTTTACATTGGTCAGTGAATTTTTGAAAGCTTTAATTTTGTGCATGGTAGAGCAAACATGGACTTGAGTGATGGCCATGAGTGTTCTGCTGAGGACCCTTTAACTTTATCATCTTTATCTATTATAGTAGCCATCATCACGACCACCAACTTCAAAAATGCAGCAGCACTTTGAACTTGACTGGCAGTGTAGGAGAAGTTTACTGTTACGGCTGATCACACTTTAGAAAGGAAAATTTGTCTGCTGATTTCAAGCCTAAGCTTCAAAGTAATGAGGGCTGAGAAACTACTAAGAAATGTAGTCTATTCAAAAGAATGTACTCAAACAATATGCTTATTTTATAATAATCTTATGTAAATATCATATCATGTGCAGTACCCAAGTAAATGTAGTTTGCTATTGTCCACCTGTGCCAATCCCTACAATGTCAAACCACTCTGAGTGACTTTTTTGTACATCTCAACAATTCCAATTATGTACAATTTTTGCTAAATCAGCGAGAAAAATTTGAGATTTGAAGACCCTTTATTTAGGAAAAACCTCAACAGCATCTAGCTCTATTAGAACCGACAAGCAAAATTTATTTAAGCATATGCTTCTTGACAAACCCAGAGTTCAACATGATCAGCAGGCCAGCCATGTCGTCGGTACGAAGAGTCCGAATAGGTCTGACACATCATCAGCCAGTGTCCATAAAGACTGGCCGTGATATGACCTCATCACTGCTTGGCCTGATCTTCTACTCTGGAGCTGATCCAAGGCACGCACTTTTTAATGACTTTCACAGCACTGCTGATCCAGGGTCAGATCGTCCTGCGTCCATACCATCCATGTCGTCAGGAGCTTGCGTTCCAAAGCTGATCCAGACAGACGGTTAGTCGTTACAACGCACACATCCCGTCTGCCATTCCCAGGCTGGTGGAGTGCGAAAGGGGGGAAGAAATGGGGACACACTGCCAACCTAATTAAGCTTGCGGAAGGATCTATATGTCCAGGGTTATCCAATTACAGCCTCATCCATATGAGTGTGTTAAGAGAAGTCCTCTGGGGAGAGCTTGGTAGGAGGCCAGAAAAAGCTCTGACAGGGTATGGACAGGGACTGGAGTATAGAGCAACTGCAGCAGACACTGTGGGCTAACTACAAATCAGAATGATTCTATTGTGTACTGTGCTGTGAAACAAAGCTGCCTGTAGCACAAGACCTTCTGTTGATGAAAGAAAGACTTTCAGTTCTGCATATCATCACACAAAATGTCTAGAAAGGTTGTGAATAAAGAAAGACTAGAGAGTCTGAGAAGAGTTAGTCAATTGGGCATAATGGTTGGTCATCTTCTGGGTCAGTTTGATACGTGTTCTTTAAATTAAAAGTTCCTAAATGGTTAGCAGAGGCAGGCAGAGTAGCCTAAATCAATACTCAAGTAAAAGCATTGATACTTTGGTAAAAAAAATAATTTGTATCGCACAATTTGTATCAAATCCACACATACACACAATATGGAAAGTTCTTAAACCTTTAAAAGGTTCTTCACACTTGTGTCTCAGTTAAAGCAATGTTTCTTTGAAGAACCATCCATTAAAGGGCCATTAAGGGAGCCAGAAGTGGCCACTAAACATTAATTTTGGCAGCTTTATATTTAAGAACATATAGTGATTCTAAGCGAAGGTCAGAGGGCACCCCTAATTTCTTTCCTTTAACAGCCTTCAAATACAAGTTATTCACTTTTCAGGAGGATTATAGATCCAGGGAAAATAAGTGGACCTGGTAGACCACCAAAACTTACTGTCACCATCAGTTAAATGGTACCTAGAAATAAATACCAGAAAATGAAGGTCCACTCTTGCCACAGGTATTTCTGCCCATTCTAAGAATCTGCTACTATTCTCAGGACAATGATCAGGGCTGATTGCCCAGAGTTCCTAGATTCAACATCACTAAATGTGTTTGGGTTAGTTTGATTGTGAGAAGCGGAAAATGCAACCAACCTTTAAGGTGGCTTTGGAGGTGTTGAAAAATATCCCTACAGATTTCTTCAAAAAACTGAAAACAAAAGGAATTAAAAATAAATAAAGCTGTAATAAAGCAAATTGAAATTTTGTGTTGACGCTTTGTTCCCCATGCTGCAAAATGAATAACTGGTACTTAATGGCCTTTTGGCCTGAATATGACATAAATTATTGGTGGTGTCTGACTTTTGCACCGTACTCTAGTTCATGATGATATATACAGAATGGGCAGAGAATGGCAGACTGGTAGACCTGTGCCGATTACTATAGACGGCCTGCTGTTTTTAGAAAAGTTGGTACAAAATGCATGGATCAGTGCTTTGTTGTTGGAGAGCCTAGTCGTGCAGGGCCAGATACAATCCTGCTGTGGTTTCCAGAAATTAATTTAGAGTGCTGTAACTTGGAGAAAATAGGGGTATATAATGTTCAATATCTGATCTGATATCTGATCTCCACAGGTCAGTACATGCCCTTTCCAACAAGCTCTGCATTGCTACTTTTCTGTAGCCACGCTAATTTACATTACATTACATGGGCAGGCCGTCTAGATATAAGCCTAATAAGCCTGTGTTCTCATATACATCTAGTCCAAAATGTCTCATAATTGTACTCGGATGTTCTTGTTGTTTGATCACGTCTTTACACAAGCCTATCACTTTTGCATTCCCTTCATCACATGTGGAGCATGATGGGTGCGACAACTGGTGTAATCCTGAAAAGACCCTGTGATAAACAAGGCTCTTTTTTGGCACAGCAAAAAAAGACCCTTGCAAGTCTTTCAGGCACTACCTCAACACGAGCTAACCCCACACATCCCTTCAGCTCAGCTCAGCATTAAGGTAGCTACTTGAGTGGAGCCTGTTGGGTAAAAAAGGAAATCGCAGTGCACTCTCATGATGTTCTTGAGTTGAACTGTAAAACATGCCAGGAAGAGATTTAACTAATCACAGGTTAGCGTGATTGAAGTCTCCCAAGCCCTTGCATTAGCAACACTCGTATTTCTTTTCACAGGCTTGTTCCTTTATGGGTTTTTATTATTATTATTGTTATTATTATTATTTCCTGGCTTCATGACTCTCTTGGTGTATCCCTTCTCTTGCCACTCGCCTGTCAAACGGCACAAAAATATCCAATTGCTCTGTCTATCTCGATGCCCCTGGAAGCTATTTGTACAAATGTCGAAGCAGAAAAGAAACTATTGCTTAGAGTGTGCAGTCATCAGGGGGGTGACATGCAGACAATAGGGTTGGCCAAGGGGGGTAATTGCGGCCCATTGGGGTGTCAGTCTGCCCGGAGGAGGCGCGTTCGCTCACCCCAGGAGTTCTGTGGCATTCTGAGACACTGGAAGAAGAGTATAGAGTGCTCGCTCTCTCTCTCTCTCCATCACAAATCCCATCATCTTCTCAGATACAGACCACTAGGCAGACATTAGGGGGCAGTATTGAGTTACAGTAAACCAAACCTCAAGATAATTCCTTCTTTCTTGTGCTTTGACAAGCTAGCCTCAGCGCTGGCGATCCTCTCTCGCTCCCTCTCCCTCTCTCCTCCCGCCCAGATGAAGCTGGCAGGGGTCCAGACGGCCAGTGTGGCCGGATTAATTACACTTTTTCAATTAATGCTCTAATGACGAGCTGTTGTGTGTTCTGCCGATAAGCACGTACAATCTGTGTGCGGAGGAAAGGCCGATGGGGGAGATAGCAAGCCGCTGATGAAATATTGTCGCACGCCCGGCGAAGACAAGAAGAGCCACATGGTCGCACATTTATAAACCTCATCAAAGACCTGGACGACAATGTTGGGGAGGGTGGAAGGGTGCTCATTGATTCATGTGATTAGTGGCCACAAACAAACAGTCGGTTCCCATCGGCCTGATTCGATTAACTTTGAATCATTCACCGATGAACTGCCACTCCAGCAAAATGGAAGTGAATTTGTCAGTGCTGTGATCCTGTTATCACCATGGTAATGAGAACAGGTTGGTTGACCTGTCATTCACGTAATAGGCGAAGATGGTCCCTCTCACCTCCTGGTCTCAAGGGCCATTAGTTTGCCACTGCAATGCATTCACCATTTATAGCCTTTATCTTCTGACGGCTCAGGGGATGCTGCTGGCGCACAGCCTGGTAACCTCAAAGCACATTACATTCAGCAAACAATAAACCACGCAGGCAGAAAACGAGCCTAAATACCAGATATGCAAATACTCTCCTTATTTCTTTCAAATATAAGTTATGATTTCAGAACTAAATAAATGAGTCAGGAAAACTGCTACAAATGGCTCTATTGTAGTATCAGTGTTGATGCATAGTATGGTAACAGCATCAAACAACAAACCACAAGCATGCATAAAACGTTCTCCCAAATTTAGGGTATGATTTTAAAACCAAATAAATGATATTAGAAATGGGTCATGGAAATGCATAAAAATTGATCTATTGTATCTATTGTAATATCAGGGACAGTGTTGATGCATAGGCTGGTAACACCTAAGCATCAAACAATATACCACAGTATTAAAAAAAAAGTAAAGAAGATGCATACCAACTTCTATTGTCTTCCAGATTTAAGTTACAATAATAAAATTTTGATTTATTATTGTAACTACTTTACAATAAAGTGTATTATGAAAATATCTAGAAATTGCTATACAAATTGAAACAATGGAATCAGACTGTTCTCATCCAAACAGAAAAAAGTATTACGTTTTTTGTATTAATTTTTTTCTAATGTCTGTGGCAAATGTTAGTACATTGGCCAATAACGTCTAAATATTAGTGATGCACAATGAAATGATCAAAATCAAAAAGAATATTGGTACCAAACAGATGTTTAGATTTAGATGGCATTTCAAACTGATTTTTGCTTACATATTAATATTCCAAGATAAATACGTCCAGCCTTGTACTCCAGAAGAGTGACGCTGGGTTTCTCTGCTAAAATTTCTGCATTTCATTCATTTTACTGCAGTTCTCATCCTCTACCAGAGGGATCCAATCCTGGTTCGGGAGCTCTACCACCTTGCAGAGTTCAGATCCAACACACCTGCCTCTAAAATTCAGAATCTCCTTCAATAACTGGATCAGGTGTGTTAAAGTAGGGGTGAAGCTAAACTGTGGGGGGGTAGATCTCCGCGATCAGGGATATACAAATTTAAATGTTATTATTTATTATTCATGTTGCTGATGCATAGGGTGGCAACATCAACATTAGATTCCAGGTAAAAATGAAGTATATTTTAATGTACAAGGATTGTACTTTAATATCAGCAAGTACATTTCAAGCACATTATTGCTTTGTTTTCTAAATACAAGTGCAATGAATAATATGTTACAAATGTAATAATTGCAAGTACCTTTTACCTCAGTAGTACTCCAGTGTACTTAATATGAGTATACTAATTTGGGCTCCCAGGTAACATAAAGTATGTATAAGTGAATCTTGGTGGGGTCTTAAAATAGTACAGTTAAGTACAATTAGTTCTATTTAAGTATATTTTAATAGCACTAATAGTATATATTTAGCAAACTAAGCACATGGTTAGTATACTGAACACAGCAGACTTTCAGTACCTTGATTATGAGTGCAGGGAAGTATACTAGGAATACTAGTATACTTAATTTAAGTATACTTCAGTGTCCTTTTTTTCTCCTGGGATACTGTAAACTATGTAGCCAGAAAAGAAGAATAAATTCTGAATGCCCATATACCATCTCCAGAAAATCTTCTTCCTCCTTCCAAGAATAAATTATGACATCAGAAGGAAAACAATCTTCAGATATATCCAAATATCTGTTGTGGAAATGCCTAGAAAATGCAGCACAAACACTTTTTAATTCTTTACTTTCTGATGGATGAATTCTAGCGGCTGGAGCCTAACCTCACGAGAAAGAAAGAAAGATTCTGAACATGCAAACACTCTCTCTTAAAATTCCTTTTTTCTTCCCAATTTAAACTATGATCACAGCACAAAATAAATCATACGATTTCCAGAATGTGTCGTGAAAATATGTAGAAATTGGCGCATAAATTGCAATATTAGTATCAGATTGTTCTAAGCCATGGAGAGAAGGAAGAAAAAAAAATCAGTTTTTAATTTCAGAGGCACTTAACATGATTCTTATTCTCACTTGAGCTAATCAGAGCAGTCCATTTCATTACACGTACTTTTAAAGATAATAAGAATTAAAAGTGTGTTAAATTAAAATACGCTCTTCGTCCATGTGCTGTACAACATCATTGAGGGGGGATAAAATATTGAGACTTAGGGCTAGGTTTCTGTATGTCAAGAGAGAGACAGAAAGAGAGAGAGAGACACAGAGACAGAGACAGAGAGAGAGAGAGAGAGAGTCACTGGCCTCTGCCTAAAAGGCTGAAGTCAACCCTCCATTAAAGTGTTAAAAAATTTAAATAATAAAAAAAAAACTCAACGCACTTTTTAATTAAAAAGGATCCTAATAATCCACATCACATTATATGGCGTAGATTCATCGGTCAATTTAATAACACGGAGCCTTTTGGATCTTAATATCTTTGGAAACAGGTTTCCTTCATAACTGAGGGGCTTTGTTAATTACACACCGGGCCTAATGATTCTGAATATTCAGTGGCTCTCCATGTTTTGATAAATGGGCTTCCACTAAGATTTATTCCTAATTATCTCATTTGTCTTTCTCCATTACTTTTTATAGCTTAAATTTATGAAGTCATTAAGACGCTAGTGGCCCTGATAATGATTAGGAGAAGGAATTGTATGAAAGTGAATTATACGAAAATGATTATGGCTAAAGGAGTCTTTAAAATGGAAGCCGGCGAGAGGAAGTTGTGCGGGCTTTGTTTAAAGGTGCAGGGCGCTGCTCAATCCCGGTGATTAAAACGTCTTTGTCACCGCTCACCTCTCTCCCTCTTTCTCTCTCTCTCTCTCTCTCTCTCTTTTCCTCTGTTCTTCCTAGCACAGATTCATCTCTTAATGTCCGCTCGTGCTGACGGTGGCAATATTCTCTTTGGGACCAGGGATGTGATCGCTCTTAGGATAGAGGAAAGGAGGAAAAAAGGGACTATTTTTAAAGGAGCTTTCTCTATGCCAGCACGTTTGTTTAATTTCAGCCCATCTTTGAAGATAAAATGAAACACATAAATACAGACCATTACGTCTGCATTTGGGCTTCTTTTATTATTATTACATTTTTACTGGCTTCAAGCTTCCAGACCCACAAGCAGGCAGAAACGTTCACTTTATTGCTTATTCTCTCTCCCTCCCTCCCTCCGTCTCTCTCTCTCTCTCTCTCTCTCTCTCTCTGTTTTGTCCCTTGTCACCTAATTACACAATATGCCTCACCATCTCTTGTTTCAAAGTCTTGTCATTTTGCATGTGTTATGGTCAAAATCTGGTAAAGCCATAAGTTTTCTGTTTTCAGAAGCTTCAGTTTAGTCTTTGTTTTAATGTAGTTTCAGTTTAGTGTCAGTACAGTTTACATTTAGTTTTGATTATTTCCATTATATCCATTATATTCTTTTTCCATTATCTTCCATTTAGTATTTAGTATTACATCAAGTCAATTTTCAATTTACTCTTGATTTTAATACACCCTCAATTTATCATTGAATCATTAGTGTGTTTTCAGTTTAGCATCTAGTATTGACCTTTACTTTAATATGTCTTCAGTTTGGTATTTAGCACTGATGTTTACTTTAATTTGCCTTCAGCTTAGTATTTAGTATGTCTTCAGTTTAGTATTTAGCACTGAGGTTTACTTTAATTTGCCTTCATCTTAGTATTTAGTATGCCTTCAGTTTAGTATTTAATCCTGACCTTTACTTTAATATGCCTTCAGTTCAGTATTTCATACTGATCTTTACTTTAGTATGCCTTCATCTTAGTATTTAGTATGCCTTCAGTATTTAGTACTGATCTTTACTTTAGTATGCCTTCATTTTAGTATTTAGTATGCTTTCAGCTTAGTATTTAGTACTGACCTTTACTTTCTTCACTTTAGTGTATCTTCTATTTGTTATTCCATATTTATTTTGTGCCTATGTGCCTTTTGTGCCTTCAGTTTTGTGTTGCATCTTTACTTTAGTATGCCTTCAATTTAGTATGATCTTTCCTTTAAAACACTTTCAAAGTAAAAAGCTGTGTGCTGCTGTGGTTGATTGGAATAGTTGAGTTGAACCGACATATAGAAACATTACCCACAAATATATTTTTTATAGCAATTGTTGCTATATCAAACTGTACAAAACACAAGCAAAAGTAACTTTCAGATTAATGAGGAAACTAAAGTTTTACAAAACGCATACATTTAGATAACATTGTTCATTTCATTTAGTATCTATTTTGTATAGTATATTTTCTAGGTTGCACGGTTGGAATAAAATGTTTTTCTAGTGCAACAGTCCTTGTGGTTTTTTAACTTGCCTAGTTTGAATTAGCTATAACAATGTAGTACAGCTCAGTAGCATAGCATTTTAAACTGGACAACCAACAAAAATTTACACTTTTAGACCTTGTTAGCATGACCTAGTCCAACTTAGCAACAATTGCTACAGAGAATGCATTTAGGACTGGCACATGAATACCTCGTCTGAAACTGTAACTGACAGCTGCAGTAAAGAATTGCATGAACATACTCTATTCTCCTGGGATCTAAAGGATGCAAAAAGTGGCAGGACATGAAACAAGTAGCATTCGCGCAGCTGATCTACAGCCTTCCGAATGAGCATGTGTGAGTGTGTGTATAACAGTAGGGATAAGGTGGAGGGCAATGACATGATTCCTTGTCCGCGGAGAGACTCTCCAGATGGGAGACAAACTCGTCCGTCGTGTCTCTTCTCTCTCTCCCTCCCTCTCTCCACAGAGAAAGACAGATCTGAAGAGGCCATGTAAGCCCCCTGGTTAATTAATTATTTAATTATCTAATCAAGGCAGGATGAAGAGCATCTCCTTACACTAGTGTTAATTATGAAACAGCTGGGGCAGCGTGCTAGAGGAATACTGAAACAGGGCTTGGCAGACACTCATTTTTCTTCACTCACTCTCACTTGCAAACACATTGTCCTCCAGCAGGGGGCGCAGTGTCTCTGCTGCAGAGCTTCTGAGAAGAACCGGAGGCGAAGGACTTCTGCGTGTGTCTCAATCTGTGCTCTGGTGTGCACTTGCATTCTCTAGACTACGTTGATGTCATCAGTGAAGCATCCTCATCCCTGGATGTATCAGTTGGTGACTCACAAATAAAAGTGAACTGAAAGTTCATCTCACTTTGACACCACATCAGTGGTGAAGGAATTTTTGTATTTGGTCTGTGTTGAAGTTTTTAGTTGCCTTATTTCAATCTTCCATCATCACAATGGAACATGAATCAGCGTACAGTAATTGTAATAATGCATGTGTTATTTATATTTAGCTACGTTTTTTGCAGTTGATACATTTGTTTCATAATTGTTTAGAGTATCAAACTCTAGATGCCTCTAGAAACCTTCACCAGTAACAAGTTACCTAGCTGTAACAACTCAAAGGATAATGTCTTGATGTTTTCATTAACTAGCAAAAACATCTCAAATTTACATGTTCGCTTTGACTGTTAGCTAGCCAATCCATTTTAGGCTAGTTTTTTTTTAGCTAGCAAAAGTCAAGTGAAGTCAACATTTATTTATATAGCGCCTTTTACAACAGATGTTGTCACAAAGCAGCTTTACAAAGAATCTGGTGTCTGAGCCCCCAGTGAGCAAGCCAAGGGTGACAGAGGCAAGGAGAAACTCCTTCAGTTCAAAAGGAAGAAACATCGAGAGGAACCAAGACTCAAAAGGGGAACCCATCCTCCTCGGGTCAACACCAGATAACAAGACAAGCAAAGGAAAGGAGCGTTCAGTGTTTTGTAAGGTAGAGGAATAAATATCTGATTAGTCTGTAATTAAATAGCTGGGTCACCGGCATCTCAAACTTTTGTAGATGCTTATCTGTTAACTGCTAGCTAGCAAAAACATGATCAAACTTTTCTAGGTGTATTCAACGTTAACTCTTAGCTAGCAATAACATAATTTAATAACAACAATATCTTAATAACAAACACATCTTACATACTCTCACATAGATGCTTATTTGTTAATTGTTACATCTCAACTTTACTTATTCTGTTAACTGTTAGCTAGCAAAAATATCTCAAACTCATGTAGAAGCTGTCTTTGTTAGATGGTAGCTAGCCAAAACATCTGAAGCGCATTTAGATGCTGGTTAACTTAGCTAGCAATAACAACTCAAACTTCTCTTGGTGCATTCAATGTTAACTGTTAGCTAGCAAAACTATTTTAAATTTATGTGCAGTTTAGCTAGCAATAACATCTCAAACTCATATAGATGCTTATCTGTTAACCCTTAGTTAGCAATAACATATCTCAACTTTATCTGTTAACTGTTAGCTAGCATAACCATCTTAAACTCATATAGATGCTTAACTTAGCTCAGAATAACATTTCTAGGTGCATTCAGTGTTAATTGTTAGCTAGCAAAAACATTTCAAACTTATGAAGATGCTTTCTTCACAAAATGTTAGCTAACAATAACATCCCAATCTTTTATAGATTGCATTTAATATTAACAGTTAGCTAGCAAAAACATCTTTTATAGGTGCAGTTTAGGTGCAGCTAGCAATAACATCTCAAACTGCTGTCAATGACTTACTGTTATTTGCTAGGAAGTATTACTACCTTAAAGTATAAACAGATGCTATCACATTATCCGTTACCTAGCAATCATGTTCCAAGCTCCTATAGATGTCTTATTAATTACCTGCTAGCTTGGCAGCCAATTCTCAAATTGTTGTAGGTGCTTCGATGTTAACTGTTAGCTAGCAATAATTTTCTCTTATAATTAGCTTCTCAAATTTACCTTAACATTTATATATTTAATGTTTCAAACGCTTCCCCTGAGGCCTCTTCAACCGAGTCTTCTTCAACAGTCACTCACATAGCATTGTTAAACAGCTCAGTGCGCTTTTAGGAGAACACAGAGTAACTGTGGAAATCCAACCCAGCAAATCCCTCCAATGAATGCTTAGATGGTTACCAAGAAATAGCTCTCAACATCTTAGGTGACTTATCAATTAATGGTTAGCCAACAGTAATGTCCCAGGCTCTTATGCTATTACAGTTAACAGGTTCTTCAAGGTTGTTCTCACAAGGTAACTTGGCAAGAGGTTTCTTGGTATTGAAAATGTGTACTGGCCTTCAGGACTTGTAACCTCACAAAGCTGTCTATTCCAACACATTGTGACATTAGCCACATTGCAGTGAGCCTAACTTAACAAGTACCCTACATCTTACCATTGTGGTCTTCATATTCATGATCACGTGACTCCAAACCTACTCACCGTGACCACTCGTGCAGCTAATTCCTCTTGCTGTCCCTCTTCCCTCCCGTCATAGGAGAAAGAGCCCTCTCCTTCATGTCACCCAATTAAAGGGGGTGCGAGAAAGAGGGGCAAAAAATAGCCCATCACAGCGGTCACAATCATGATGAGGACCACCTTGAGGTCCACCTCACAGGGCCCAGAGCACAGGAATTACCTCTAATTGCAATCATGCAGACGAAGCGCCGTTTGTGCTCGATTCTCATACTGAGAGTTAAAGGGCAAATGCTGGTAAGAACTGCCTTGTGTTTGGCTGACTTTATGTAATGCAAGACTTCTTTTTTTCAAATCATATCATGTATGTAGTCACTGTAGTGTTAGATAGAAAGCTCTGTTCCCTGGGATTAGTTCTCAATTCCAAGCCTGAGGACACCTTTTTAAGGTTTCCTTCGGTCTACCACCCCTGACCTAGCTCATGAAGAGCTTGGTAATTAGCTGATGAGTTGAATAAGGGAGAACAAAGAAAGTGGCTTGGGATCGGGAACCAGTCTATTACAGAGATTCAGTGAAAGACACTGTAACTGTACACCAGCAAACGCATGTGCAATATGCATCTGATGCACAGATAGACTGAGGAACTTCTGTGGAAGTGATTGGAAGATCTTGTGACTACAACTGATTACTGTTGACACAATCTTTCCAAAATGTCTTTTACTGAGTATTGACTAATCCCAAAAAAACATACTTTAACATACATCAGCGTTAGAGCTTCATTTAGGTCCAAGGTTTGCTGAATTTCTTTTACTTCACAGAACGAATATAAGGATGCCTTGATACTGGTACTGGTATCGGGTATCAGCCCAATAAAATGCTCATTAACTTGCACTTATTTTAAATACACTTCCCCAATAGGGGTGGACACTCATAGGCTAGTAAAACAGAGGGGACAAAATTGTGTTTGGTGGCATTAATATCCATATATGCTGAATGGAATTGTGATGTATAACCATTAATACTAGAGATTAAAGGATTGGTCGGCTATTTATTCGTGCTTGATGATTGTCACCCCAAATATGCTATTAGCTAATATTCTCTAACCTTCTTTCATTGATCCTCAGAGCTGATCAGTGACATAAAAGATATGAGCTATATTTCACAAGTTAGGGGTTGCTGCAGCCCTGCGTAAGCCCCCTTGGTCACAGGACCCTGCAGTTCCTCTTTCAAATTCTAGATCGAAATGAAAAACCTTTTGACTACAGGACTAAAACTGTGGGCATGTGTGTACTAACAGAAAACATGTCATCATGTCTACATTTTTTTTTACCATATCTGATTCAGCTAAAGCTACTTGTAAATTTTGTAAAACTATTGTGCCTATCCTGATATGCCACTTGAGACTACATTACTCAGCGAGTATCAGGAGTTAGCAGATCTAGCAAAGACGAATCATACTACGTTCTGTAAGCTGAATGCACTGTTTTCCCAAACTTTTGCCATCGATTGCAGTAGTGGAATAAACTGGATTTTGAATGAAACAGCTTTATTAATAATTGCTCTTAGACCGAGTTGTCTATGTAATTTATAGGCTTCATAGTTGCAAATTTCATGGAAAAGCCAAAGTTTCAGAACAGTGTGAGAGTTTCAATTATTGTCTTTATCTGTACACATTGGTGTAATCTGTACACATTGGTCTATTTAAATATACAGGTTGAGTCATAATTTCTAAAATAGCACAGTATGTGTCTGGCTTTAGAGGACATTCAACTACACCTTAACCAGCCAATCAAAAGACTCCAACAAGACTTAAAACTCTTTTACAGAGACTGTTGCTGAAAGAGACATATGAGGAGTGATGAAGTGTTTCATTTTGCCCCATTCTTCCTGCAAACACGTCTTAAGGTGTACAAAAGTAATGGTTGTCGTTGTTGCATTTTTCACTTCAAAATACCCCTTACATTCTCTATTGTGGGTATATCAGGACTGCAGGCAGGCCAGTACCCATACCCTTTTCTTCAGCAGGCATTCCTTTCCTAATGTTTGCAGATGCAGTTTTGCACTGTCTTCTTGAAAAATGCATGGATGTCCCTGAAAAGGCAGCATATGTTGCTCTGAGTGTACTTCTTCTGCCATAATAGAAGTGAAAATGACCTTTGTCAAGGGCACTGACTCAAGCCCATACCATTACAGACCCTTGATTTTTTGTTGTTGATAACAGTCTGGATGGTCCTTTTTCGTCTTTGTTCTGTGGCACACGGCATTCCTTTCTTCATCGTTTAAGATCTGGAATATTGATTCATCTGACCACAATACATGTTTCCACTGTGTGATGGTCCATCCCAGATACCTCTGAGCCCAGAGAAGTCGACACCGCTTCTGGTGTTAACCAGCTAACAGCTAACTAGGACAACGGCTAACTAACTAGACATTTAATTTGTTGACCTTTGATAAGTAGCTAACTAGCGAGCGGTTTAATTTGTGCACATGTGATGTTGCAAACACCAGCCAGGGGCTTCCAGGTGGTGCAACCATCTAAGTGATGTTCCAACTTCGAATTGGAGAACCTCATTTTTTCCTATCACTCCCAGTGTGATGCTAGCCAAAATGGGCATTCATTAGTGGACTTAACAGAATCAGCAGTTAGTGTTCTCCTCCAAGTTGAGCTTGTTGAGCTGTCCAGTGGCTTGGAGGAAATATGTGCTAGCCTTTACATTTCCAGCTTGGTAGCATTGTGTAGTGGGAAAGCCTAGGTAGTGTGTGGAAACACACTAGGCATAATGAATTTCAGCATGCAGCAACTGGCTAAAAACAAACACCAGCCATGTTAGCCACCATGTTGTTACAGGCCAGGTTTAACCCCTTCAATATACAGGAGACTTCAACAAAGGACAGCATTTTGTTTTTCAATGGAAAATCCCATTAAATTAAAATTCTAATTATAATGGCAGTTTTGTACTATCAGTGCCAAAAACGTTCTGTATGCAACAGGCTGAATTGTTATAAATGATGTAGTGCCGCGACAGGACACTGCTCATGCAGACACGTCATTTCTCTCATTTCTGATAAATTCTTCTTTAGTTTATAGCTGGCAAGAGAAACGTGGTTGTGTTTATGATATACTGATGAAGGCTCACTGCGTCATATCTGCTAGGACTGAAAGTAGGAAAAATAATGTACTTGTCAGCCTCCCACAGTGATCTGATGGGAACATTTCCCAGAATCCCTCAGGAGAATATAGTGAGTTTTATTGTTCAACTGTGTTTGTAGTACATTGTATTAAAATATAAATCTTAGAAAACTACATGCGTGCACTCTTTTACTCCTTTCCCTCTGACCATAGCTTGCAAGGACATGGTCCAGCTTCCACAAGAACAGTCTACGTGGGCTATGCTAGGTGTGTTTCCTTTTATTTCACCTGAGCTAGATATACTGTGGAAAGCTGTCGATTTCACCTCTTCATTTTGGTCATGACTTTGTTCTTTTCTGAATGGGGCAGCAGAAGTTACGAGGCAAAGTCATGAAGAGCAAGTCAAGCCTGCTACCAAAGAACACGGCTCTGCCTCATTCAAATACGTGCAGAATGGGAACGCTCCACATAAACACTGTATTAACTCATTCTTTTATGGCTGAGAGCAGAACATGTCAGCTGCCCCTCCCTATACACGCACCTGACTGAAAAGAAGCGACAGTCATTCTGTAGTCCCCACTGTGAATGATGTTGTTATTCATTTGAAGCGAGTGGATCCCTGTTTGGAAAGGTGCTAATCTGTGTATGTTGATGGATAGACTGTTGTTCTGTTCACACCAAGGTTACTGCCACGCCTGTCTGGAAATCTAGCAGAGCACTTTACCTCATCGGACACTTTAATAGGAACACCTCCTTGCATCTACACTCATATATTTATATACATATTTTATCAGCTCCACTTACCATATAGTTGCACTGTGTAGTTCTACAATTACAGACTGTAGACCATCTGTTTGTCTGCATACTTGGTCGCCCTCATTTTAGCCTGTTCTTCAAAGATCAGGACACACAGAGGACCACCACAGAGATATGGTATGCTAGTGTGTGATGTACATAAGGAGGTGTACATAATAAAGTGCTCACCCTGAGTGTATATATGGTACAACTTTTCCAGCACATCCCAAAGATTTTGAATGCCGTTAAGGTTAAGACTCTCTGGTAGTCAGTGTGAAAATGACTTGTGTTTCCTGAAGCACACTTTCACAGTTTGAGCTTGATGAATCTTTGCATTGTCATCCTGGAATACACCATCAAGAGCCTTGACCTGACCATCTGAAGCAACACCTGAGGCCTCCTGAGGCTTATACAGTGGGAACAGTGCATGATGGGGTAAATCTGAACCCATCAGACCATGTGACTCTTTTTTTTTGCAGTCCAGTCTTGATGTTCTTTAACAAATGAAAGCCTTTTTTTGATTAGCTTCACTAACAAATCTTTTTCCGATGGCGACACATAAACCCCAGTCCTTTCAGCAGGTTAGATACACTTCCATCTTCAGATAGGAACAGCTACAGAATAAAGCAGAGCCATGTATTTGTTTTGCAGTAAATGTTTAATAAATTTGGTTCATATTTTATCTTATTTCATTTCACTGTAAGATTGCTCATACAGTAATTGTTATGAAAAAAATGTCTCCTAAAATAGCTTCCCAGCTAGAGATTATTTGTTGTAAACGTTATGTGAATATGCAATGCGATGTTCCATTAATGTTTTCAGCAGGAAGTTTTCTTTTGGTTCCCAGAATGTTCTTTCTAAAGGTAGAGCTGATAATGTTCTTCTTTTGTTATCAAGTAACATAATCTGTGGCCCTGACAACATCCTCAAAACATCCTCTGAACGTTGCAGTTAAAACATTATGTCTTAGTTTATATTTCACCTTATAGGAACGTAATCTGAGATTATAAACATCTTTAAAACTTAATTACTACTAACTTGTAAGTAACATTACAGAAAGTTGGTAGCTGAAACAACACCGTCCCTGATTTGTTAGTTTGTTCTGGACAGACTTGTAGTCGTTACCAGAAGCATCTTAGGTGAAACTCTCTTCTTTTTTTTCTTCTTCCTCCATCTTCTTCTTCCCCCCTCTTCTTCTTCTTCTTCTTCTTCTTCTTCTTCTTCTTCATTGTCTTCTTTTTCTTCTCCCTCCACTACCTTCTCCTCCTACCCCCTCTGCTTTTTCTATGTCTTCTTTTTCTTTCTCCTTCTCTGCTTCATTTACTTCTTCTTCCTCTTGTTCACCTTCTGGTCCTTCTCCTGCTCTTTTTTTTTACTCTTTTCTTCTTCTTCTTCTTCTTCTTCTTCTTCTTCTTCTTCTTCTTCTTCTTCTTCTGTTTTCTCCTCTTGTTCTTTCCCTTCTTGTTCTTCTATTTCTTTCTTTCTTTCTTTTTTTCTTGTTCTTCTCCCTTTTTCTTCTTCTTCTACTTTTTTCGCTTGCTCACCTTCTGCTCCTTTTTTCTTCTCCTCTTTCATCCTTTTTCTTCTTCTTTGACTTCCTTTCCTGTTTTCTCTTGTTCTTATTTCTCTTCTTGATCTTCTTCTTCTTGCTTTCTCTTCTTTTTCTTTTTTCTCTTCTTCTTTTAAGTAGTAGTTGTTGTTTTTGTTGTCGTTGATTCAAAATGTATCATATTCGGTTCTTTAAGGAACCATTAACAATTAACCATTTGAGTAACTCTAACTATTTGGGCGGAATCTTCAGTTTCTTTCAGGTATGTTTCTTCTTCTTTTCTTTTTCTTATTCTCCCTCTTCCTCCTGCTTTTTCCTTCTTTCATCATTTCATCTTCTTGTTATTCTTTCCTTTCCTCTTTTTTTTATTTTTTTATTATTGTTGTTACTGTTATTCATTTAAATATGTTCATTTTATCATTTTATGATGTTCATTAAAATAAATTCAAATAATGAACCATGTGTTAAAAGGCAGAAGTGCACTGATTGGTAATCACAATGCCTCAGAACGACTGCAGTAAACATTACTACAGTTTGTTATAAATTACAGCTTTAGGACCATGGAGTCAAACGCTGGAACTGACTTCATTTCTGCCTTTCCTTGAAAAGGTTAGCCATGGAGGAGCTACTGAAGCACTCTTGAAGCCGCACAAGTGATTGCTGTATTAATTGCCTTTCTCATTCCTCCACAAGGTCACCCCCTGTCCACTGGAAGATAAGACAAAGTAATTCTTCTGTACTACACTGGAGCACACCACATCACAAAGTTATTCAGGCTGAACCAACGAGTCAGAGAATAAGGGGTGGAGGGATGGGGGGGTGGGGGGTTGGGCATGAAGTGGCTCGCTGTTCAAGTGTCTTGGCATCTGCAATAATACAGACCTCATTAAAAAGCTAGAGACGCCTTTTCTGGCCAGTGTGAAAGCTTCTGGTCAGCCATACTGTGACTAAATGGCTACCAGCAGCACTCAAGCATTTCATGAACAATCCTGGAGCAATATAGGAAGGAATACCACAAAGTGCACTCTTAAAAATCAAGGTTCTTAAATGGTTTTTGGCTTGGATGTAGGGTTCTCAGTCTGTAGATGCTGTAGATTATGAACAGAACCTTCTAAAGAACCTTAACACTTGCACTTCACATTTACAAGAGGGCTTATATCCTGCATTCATTTTTTTAATGACTTCAAGTAATTTTTTAAGTATCTTCAAGCAAATAACAGTTACTATTCATTTTTGAATATGACTATTTAGGTTCGTTTGAGTTAAACCAATTGTTTTAGTCACTGTGCCTTTAAGACTGATATATGTAAATGACTTCTGTTCTGTTTGGCTGCCTTGTATTTTGGTTGATTCTAAAAACAGCCTAAGCTGAAACACTCCTCATAACTCCTCCAATGGACAAAAATGAAATGGGCAGAGCTAAGCTGCCATAGGTTGAATAGGCCCAATAGGCAGAAACAGTGGTTTGAGTACGCCTGTAGATGTTCTAAGTGGAAACAAGTGAATACACCCTCTACATAGAACACAATTCTGCACATTTAAATGCACAATTACCGTTTATTTGCTATTATGGCCTGTGAAAAAATTCTAGTACATATTTTACGTTTAATTCTTTTGTTTTTTCTTTTGTGTTTTTTCAAGGTGGTAGTAACTTCAGGTTCCTGCAGATGGCGCTGCATGAGGATGATGGGGCTATAAATACCTGCAGGATGTGTGATGGGATTCATAGATTGAGAAGAGGTGGTGCAGTGCAGTTAATGTCTCGTTCCATGTGTGGACAAAGGAATCCAAAGCAAATGATTGGCTAAAAGGAGTGATAGCTTTTGGGCCATAGGGTGAAGGAAGTAGTTGAATCTGCAGGTGTATGGAAGCATATGGTCACACGGGTCTACCAGCAGTGGCAAAAATCCCAGTCTACAGGAAATTCACCTCAGAATTATGCCAGAGAAGGCATTCACCAAATCTGGCCCAACTGCACAATTATTTGATGCAAGAGTGGCTTACATCCAGAAACCTGTCCAGTCCATGCCAAATCGAATAGCAGCTGTTATTCGTGCTTGTGGAGGAATTACACAATATAAGGTATGCCTCAGTCACAGGCGACAAATGTAACTGCTGCACTATTTAAGGTGGAATGGAAAAAACTAAAGTTGGTAAATAAGACGCTGACCTCTGCTTCATGTCAGACACAAAGTGGTTAGCACAGACATGGAGCTTTTTGCTCATTGTAGCTGGACCTTGCCATCAAAAATAAACTTTATCCACCCAGGTGCAGCTGACAACAGAGAGTTTCCCATGCTTAACTCTTAGCTTCCACATAACACTAGAAGCTCCAGCACTTGGGAGAGAAAACAGCGCTCCATTGCAAAGGTAGTTCTGAAGTCTTGGGTGGAGATACCAAGGTGGGGGTGGTATTATTCTAATATGCCCCCACTTGATGTAGAAAGAGGAACCAAATCTGATCGACTTCTTGAATTCTATGTTTTCTGATGTAGGCAGCCCACAAAAAACTGGTTACATTGGTTGTATTACAGTTTGTGGGTTGGCAGGAACTCCGGATACCCAATTCTATGTGCATGAGAACTGAAAAAGTGAGTTTGTCCCCATATGTCCCCTTTAGGGTAAATAAGCACACTGTGTTTTGAGATATAAACATCCACTTGGCATCTCAGCGAAATCAAAGTTCAACCCTTGTTCGTCTCTTATAATACAGTAGTCAAATTGAGCCTACAAAATGCGTAGGACTTCAGACTTAGGTATGAAATTCCTGCCTATTCAAATCAGAAACTTGAATGTGAGAGACAATCACAGGTCCACAGTGCTGCTCTCAAGTCATCTGATTTATCTCTCGCTCTTCTAGCACTCTGGACCTTCTCTCTGTGGGGTAGTGAGAAAAGCCTAATTCCCACCTGACAAAGGGACAGATTGGACATGTTCTTCGCCCTGCCACAGATAGTGCTGAATGCCGTAGAGTCATTTCAGATGTGACGATCGACAACGGAGGTCATTACTCATTCCTCTTGAGGACAAAGTTGAAGACTTCGCCAGAGTTCAGAAGATGGATCATCCCTGCATCACAGCCCTAAAACGATTGGTTTGGTCAAAAGTCTGATTTTGTGTATGTTGATAAATAATTAGACAATTCCTTACAATTGACAATAAGTTCTAAAACTTTACAACTTGAAACATGTCCAAACATCTGTTTTTTACTTAATCAAATATAAAGTGACTGTTATTGCTTCAAAATAGTTGAAGTTGTGATGTTGTGTTTATTTGTCAGAACTTAGCAAAATATGTAATTTTGCCAGTGGTGCTCAAAGGTGGTTACTGGCTTCTCACTAAACCACGGTAAAATTCCTGACAGTTGCCCTACATTAACACTACCAGGCGACAGAGCAACAACTGAGCAGTCATTTCTTATAGGGGGGCTCGATTTGTAACCATTATTTAGTGACAAATGACAAGCAATACAAGCGACAAATTGAGTCGAGGGGTGTAATCGAAATGGCACATACATACTACTCGTGTACTAAATCTTCCTAAAAGTAGTATGTAGTATGCAGTATGCGACCAAATTGTATGTCTGTAATGCACTGAAGATACCCAGATGGTGTGGGGTTTTTTTTGTTCTCATATTGATTCATATTTGTCAGCAGCCACATCATCAATATATAGGCAGCAATACAAGCCCAGACCATAATGCTATCTCCATCATGCTTGACAGAGGAGGTAGTATGCTTTGGGTCATGAGCAGTTTCCTCCCCTCTCCATACTCCTCTCTTCTATTCTGGAATTGACTTTTTCTGGAGTTGACTTTGTCACATTTGTCCATAATATTTTGATCCAGAACTGTAATGGATTTTAGATGTTTCTGGTCTTGCTGGTTTTGAGTTTTACTAATGGATTATATCTACTAGTGAACACTCCTGGGGGATGTTCCTGATATGGCCAACTGTTGTGGTATCCAATGTGGTTACTAAGGTGTTGCTAAGCAGTTGCTATGGTCTCACAGATGGTTGCTATGGTGTTGCAAGGCAGTTGCTATGGTATCCCAGATAGTTGCTAGGCGTTGCTAGACAGTTGCTATGGTATCCCAAATGGTTGCTATGCTATTGCTAGACGATTACTGTGATATCTTAGCTGGTTGCTAAGGTGTTGCTAGATGGTTGCTATGGTGTACCCAGGTGGTTGCTATGGTGTTGCTATACTGTAGCTCTGATGTCTCATGTGTTTGCTAAGGTGTTGCTGGGCAGTTCCTGTGGTGTCCCAGTTGGTTGCCAGGGTGTTGTTATACAGCTGCTATGGTATCCCAGGTGGTTGTTAAGGTGTTGTTAGACAGTTGCTATGGCATGCCCAAATGATTGTTGGAATTTGCTCAGTGTTTGCTAGGTGTTGTTTAAAATGAATGGGAGACTATGGGAGGGATAAATACACATAGAGGAGTGCAGGTCCTTATGGCTGTGCAATAGAGTTTAAGGATCTGCCCTGAGTGAGTGCATGCAGTTTGGTGACTGTCGGGCAAAGAAATTAAACAGACGAGTGGAGGTCAGACAGACACTGAATTCCTGCTCGGGGGTCTGCCCTGAGATGGTGTATCAGAAACGGTGACTCTCGGTCGAGCAGAAGTACAGTATTGGGACATGTACTTTTCCATCCCATTGATTCTTAATGGGAAAAAACCTAAAAAAAAACCCATTGCTACATGGAAAACGTGTATCCAATCAAAAAGCTGGATACAAGCATACCATGCCCTATCAAACATTTTGGAGTTGAAAACTGCAGGACTAATTAGCGGACAAAAATATTGTATCAAGAAGAAAGAGAAAAGTGTTGCCCAATCACTAATAATGGGGGTATAACACAAAGCTGACCATGGAAAAGCAGAGCAGCCAACAGCCCAATTACTTTTGAGCCCCAAAAATGGGGGCTATGAATGAAAAAGAAATCATTTCTACAGTGTTCACCTGAACTGGACGTAAATGCTCTCACATTAAAGCTTAAAGTCAATTTGATCCCATATTCATTACTTTATTACTATCCAGGGGTAGATAGCAAAAATAACTTTGTTGATGACCCAGTATTTATGGGCATGACTGTACTTTGATGTGACATCATTCAAGTAGAAGTGTAGGAGTGTTAGCTGGCTTGTAGCATGTAGCATTATTAGTACTTCACCTGCTGAACAACCTCATCGAGAGGAGACAAACTTCCATTACTTTTTAGCATAATTAGCTCCAGAAAAAGAAGCAACATTCAGACAATAACTACTGGGGAATCTGGAGGAAAGGGAAAATTCCCAAAAGCTGTAACAGGGGCCAAACAGTAAGGTAAACCACTGGCTGAGGACATGCACATATGCATGACATTGCACACACTTAAAAAAATGATGTCAGTGCTGAATGACATATTGCAATTGACTGCATTACTGCATTACCTCAAATGTTTCATTTAAGAGTTGGCCTATTTTGAAGGTAGTTTATTTGAACAATTGAATCCATTTCTCAGCCAGCGAGAAGTCTGCTTGGCACGCAAGCCTAGAAGCGTCACGCACGGCCCCTTTCCCCCAGTTTAACAAGGTGTTCAATGTCAGCAGTTCTCCATACTGAAATATTATTCAACTCTCTGCTGACAAAACCATTTCCTGGTCCACCCACATTTGGCTTGGCAACATTATCCAAAAATCGGAAGGTCGTAACAACTACAGACACAGGTGGGACAAGGAGAAGATCGGGTTGCTGCTTAATTCTGAGAGCGTTCCAACTCTCTCGCAGTTTGTTCCATTTCATAACTGCTCTTCTCCAACATGCTGCTACGTACCCACGGGAGTATGCCAGTAACCATTGTTTGCAACATATGGATTATATTCCGAGTCGTGACTTAAGATGTGCAGGATTAGTCCATGTTCCAGTCAAATGCAAGAAAAGTGACCCAGAAAACTGAACCAGCCATAGTTTACCAGTTCTAAGAAGCAGCTGAAGCCTCATTATTACAGTTCATTAAGTTTCACTGGTACTTCTACAATCATTTCCATTTCCACCTTTGCTCTAAGTCTTGTTAAATATTTTTTATTAATTTTATCCACTCTTCTTATGCTACCTCCCTCACTATACTTTGTTAAAATATTTGCCTTTTTTGATCATGCTTGTACAGCACTATTAGCTGGATATGAAATGTATGAAAAGGGCTAGATAAATAAAGTTTTTTATTATTGCGTTTGTGCGTTCTTCCTACGATCTGAGGGGGGAATAAAAGTGCACAAAAAATGAATGTTTAAATGCCGTGTTTCTTTGCAGACAGATTACGCCTCGATCCAGAGTTTAGGGCACTGTAACGTGTTCACACTCCTAAGAGCCCATCAGAGCCAGTGGATGAATGCCCGGCAGCCCTGTAGCATTTGCTCCTGTAATAACGTGATTTTCCCAAGAGCTCTCCCATTCAAGCTTTGTCCAGGCCCTTTATCAGCTCTAGTGGGAGACACTGATAAATTGGAGGATAACAAAACTGATCGTTACACTATCTTCCTCTATTCTTGTAAGACTGACTTGAATTTGAGAAGAAATCACACTTAAAGTGGCTTGTTTCTTCCAAAGCAGGAAATGCTGGCATGCCAGGCTGGAATTTGCTTTAATACCCCAATAAGAACCAGAAAAAGTTTTGGACTCAAATGGAACTTTATGAAACGTGTGAATGTAATGATGATATATGTATATGATTTTTTTTGGCACATTTGCCCACAGATGTTACAGCTGGGTCTGTAGATTCTGCACATTTGTAGGTTGCTGAAGCTGGTGTCCCAGCTGGTCCCATAAATGCTTGAATGCCGATAAATCTGGTGACCAGGCAGGCCAAGGAAGTGTTACAATCTGGTGGAGGCATTCCTGGAAATCTCTTGCTGTGTGTGGGTGATCATTGTCCTGCTGAAAAATGCCAGTTGCAAGCCCTGCCATGAGAAGCAACATGTGAGAAGCCGGAGGACGTCCTGTACATGTCGCTGAACTGTTAGTGCCCTTTGTAGCACTACTAGGAGTGACCGACTGTCATATGCAGTGACTCCCCAGATCATCACACCAGCAGTTGTTCTCCATGTGTGCGTGCCCTCTTGTAACCAGACCACACCTGTAATCATTTACAAATCAGCATAACTGCATGCTGAACATCGCAGCAATCTGATATTTCTATCTGGGTGCGTTAATTTTTTTGTCAGTGACTGTACAGCCCTGTTTCCAAGTTATAATGTTCTGCAAAATGTACATCATTTAATTGACAATACTGCAAGGACGACATATCAAATGTTGAAACTGAGACATGTTATTGTTGTTTGAATTTGACTCCTGCAACACATTTCAAAAAAGAAAGTTTTGTAATGTTAAAAAACATATGGTGGAAAATCCCACAGCTAATAAGGTTAATTTGCAATGGGTCAGTAAAATACCTGTTTATAAAAAGAGCATCTCAGAGAGGGGATTAATGTTTCTAAAGAAACGAGGAGGGCAAATAGTTACAAATTAAAAACAACTTCATCATCTACGGTAGATAATATTATTAAATGATTCAGGGAATTCAGAGAATCAGTATTGGATATTTTCAGCCTTCAGGTGACACGATTCTGTAAAGGAAATCACTGCATGGGCTCAGGAACAGGTCCCAAAACAACTGTCCGTGATCCCAGTTTGTTGCTGCAATCCATAAACGTGAGCGCTATGCCTAGAAAAAAGCTCATATTCTCTGGGGCCGAGCTCATTTAAGATGGACTGAGGCGAAGTGAAAAAGTGTCCAGTGGTCAAAATTGAATCAAAATTCAAAATCAAAAATTCTTTTTTGAAATCATGGACACAGTATTCTCTGGGCTAAAGAGGGGAGGGACCATCCGGCTTATTATCAGTGCACAGTTCAAAGGCCAGCATCCGTGATGGGGAAAGCATTAGCGCACATGGCATGCGTGACCTGCATATCTGTCAAGACATCATTAATGCTGAATAATACAGGCCATCCAGATGACGTCTTTTTCAGGGAGGCCTTGCTTATTCCAGCAAGACAATACCAAAGCACATTCTGAATGTATTACAACAGCATATCGGTAGTAAAAATGTCCAAGGGACTAAACTGGCCTGCCAACAGTCCAGACCTGTAACTCACTATAAACATTTCCCACATTATGAAACAAAAAATCTGGCAAAGGAGACCCTGGTGTGCACAGCAGCTGAAATCCTGCATCGAACAATAATGAGAAAACACAGTGTTGTTAACAGTAGTAAACATGAACCTGTTCCAACTATTTTAAATCATATTGTTGGCAAAACAATCAAATTCTAAATGGACATACAGTATATTGTTTAAAAAACAGGTAACACTTTATTTGGATGGTCCACTGTGGATGCTGTGTAAATGTTCAGTGTATGTTTAACTAACATTCAACTAAATGTCAGTTAAATGCAACTGAAGTTGAAGTTCAGTCTGAATAATCCTATTATATCTATTCCTAATCCAAAACCTCTAACCTCAGGGCAAAACCTGCACAAATTCCCAACCTTAACCCTGACTTTAATGTTGTTGATTGTCAAATGAGTATCACCAGGAAGTTTCTTAATAATTTAAGTAAATAAACTAAATAAATATGGGATTTAAGCGATTTGCACATCACTGCGTTCTATTTATATTTACATTTTGTGCAGCATCCAAACTTTTTTGGAAACCAGGTTGTATTTCCAAAACAAAATTTAGCGTTTTTCATGTTTATCCCTAATTTTACCAATATCAACATCATGTACAGCATTTAAAAACCCCTATCACGTTCTATCAACTCATATTTATGGATTTAACGTTCAGAGACTAGATTTTCATAGATTTTCCATGCTTGCTTCCATGCGTTTTTAGCTTAGTGTTATTTTCTCCTGTTAGAAAAACAAAGGAATGAGAACAAGTGGGTATGCAATGCAATCCGAATTGAGCCAAAACTAAGAGCCAGGCTCTCCAGTTACCCTGGCAATGGGTCCGTCATGATCTAAACAGTTTAGGCCTCCCAATAGCCCTCTAAATCCGTGTGAAATAAATGGGATAAAGTGAAGATTTTGGTGTAAAAAAAATGCTTGGAAATCATGAAAACCTCCTGCGTTCCTCCCAATCGTCTCCAAGGGGCCAGTATTAAGCATGGTGGCCTCCTTGGCTGGATATCTTTGCTCACACTTAAATACACTGAGATGCCAGTTTATTAGGGACACCTAGCTTGTCTGTACAATACTGTGCACAAGTCAGAGACCTCCACTAATAAATACAATTTCCAGTCAAAACCATGTAAATACAAGATATTCATTTTCTATATACTTCTGAGAACTGTATATATACGCAACCAACTTTTAAGACTGAACTTTAAAAGCATGTATAAATCCCTGCAGATGTAGAAACTGTAATAAAGGCAAAGCAGACACACTAAATACTGGAATCATGCTATTTAGGGCCTGCTGTAGCATTTTGGAGGCTACCATCTACCTAGGCACACCCTCAGACCTTTACCTTCTAAACAGTTTAAAAATGGTAATTCTGATGCTTCCAAATGCCAAATGTCAAACTTAAAGTACCTTGAACCTATAACTTCAAGTACAGCTTGACTTGACCTCTCAGAACACATGGAAGACATGTGTGAAGACTCCTCTCATAGTATATAATACACTGCATTGCCTTATGTTCTGTTTAATTTTGAATCTTTCTATCTAGGTTTTAGTGCTGGATATCATTTCTAGTTTAAGGGGGTCTAACCTTTTTGTACCAGCTAGGATGCATTCTCTATGTGGACTTTTCTAAACTGCTCTGGATAACAGCATCTGCTAAATAATTCTAAGGGCTTAAACTACCGTGAATCATCAGTGTTAATAACTTATCTGAAGTGTGCTATTCATGTTTTATTAATGTGTTTGGTTGTATTCTGTCAAAACACCATTCATCAATGGAAACGAACCACCACTGGATCACCTATATTACAGATATCATTGAGGTGGTGGGCCATTCTTGGCACCATTGTTAGTGGTATGTTAGTGTGTGTTAGGCTGGACCAAAGGAATCACCAACCAAAGATATCCAGTGGTCAGATAGCCAACAGTGGTCCCATTGTCAGAAACTGAACACTGATGAAGGGCTTGAAGATTACTAACATATACTATGCATGTACAAATATGGCATTAGTAGTGGCATTATTAGTGTAGACAAGGTACCTCTTCCTGGAGTGACCAAGAAAAGCCCGTTATGTGCTCTAACCCCACACACACCTACTTTGTTCACAGTAAATCCTGACTCCCTCACCTCCATCTGAGCACCTGGAACCTGCAGACTGCGCTGATCTGCAACATATCTTCACCAAGCTGTGCAAATACATGATCCATTCTAGACTGCTTAGGGACCTGAAGACTGGAAGCCTGCTGGAAGTGAAGTTGCTCTCTCGCTTCCAGAATCAATACCCAGCTCTCCAGTCGGCGAGGCCGGCCAGGGCCTCCAATCAGCCAGACAAATGCTAATTTGATTTACCTGGTACACTCGGCTCGTTCTCTTCAAGTCACACCGCGGTGTACCGAACATTCCCGCACAGTGGGACGTTTCAAATCAAGCAGGGGCAAATATTAGAGGAGACAAAAATCTCCAAGTGTTTAAGATGAGCTGGAGATCAGGCCAAAATCAGAGAGGCAGCTCGCCCCAAGAAAATGTTTGCATGTGGCAAGCCTCTGTGAGGGGTTGCTACATGCTACAAGGCCACAGTCTGTGTTCGCTGTTTGTCTAAGGAGCCATGAGTCAGCATGGGTTAAATGGCAGCCTGTTTTCACATGGGCTGCCAAGGATTCATTTGACATTTAGCTCAGATATACAAAATTCTGTGAGCTATTTTGCAACAGGGCTCAAGAATCTGAAAGGCAGATTGGGAAATGTCAGATCACAGCTCAACATCAGTATCTCCTCAACATATTCACATCTGAGTTAACGCCAGGACTGTTTCAGGAACATATGACGGCCCTAATTCATATCCTACTTTAAGGGGTCCCGCACAGCATTCATCGCAATCATATTCTTTGGTATGCAAGCATAGAACAAGAATGAAAAATCAATTTTAATTTAAAAAGAACAATATTAGAATATATCTGGAAACTCTGCACTTTTAACAAGAAATACTGAGTAAATTAGTTCATACTCAGGGACCCCTGGTGGCTGGGACTACTGCTATACTGACAACTACTATAGCTGGATAACATTTCCTATAGCTGGAAAAGGCTCTGGTTCTGAAAGATACTTTACGCTCAAAAGTTTATCTTTCAAAGATTTTGCTATGACAGCCTTTGCAACAGACTTGGCAGTATAGCAACACACGTCTAGGCCTACTGCTTGAATGCTCCCATTTGACATTTAGTCTACAGCATTTCTAAATGCAACAGACTGAAAAACATCTGCCAAAAACACTTATTTGTTCTCTTCTTCAGCTCTTTTTTTGCACAGGCCACATGTCATTTGATCCACTTAGCATTGCCATGCCACCAGTCCTCTGCCAAAATGTAGCTGGGTTTTATTATTTAGGCCTTGTTGCCATGAAATCCCGCATAAAATAGATTTCATGTCCATTTATGAGGGATGGAGACGCATGTAAACGTCTTTCTGATATGTTTAAGCTACTGAACAAATAAATGTTCAACCAATTCTCACAAGCATAAATGTTTATGTGCATGTTGAATTAAAAATGCTGGCCTGAACAGTAATTTATAGGCTCTGAATACTTGTTGGAGTTCCCAAAAGAGTCCTCAAATACTCATTCTCAATACTACTCTTAAAAAAACAACATTTACATCATATCATTAGCATTGATTTCAAGTATGTTCCCTCTTTTTAGATATGTTTAGTGAAAACATTCCAGTTTTTTTAACTTGTAATAAATAATTTTCTAAATTTAAAGATCCATTTTTTTTACAATGGAAATCCCAAACGTTTAGAGACAGTCTGTACAGACTGTGCGGTAATATTATGTCAGATAAGGAGACAGATGAGTCTGACTGGATTTTTACTTACCTAGAAAGATCATTCTACATTCAAGTCAGGCTTAAAGGAACATTTTGGACTTTTAAAATTTGCACTTCAGACCAAAATCCTTTTGCTTTAGTGACCCTGTACCTTTTATGTTTGCTTTATTGGCGCAAATGATTAAACAACATGTTGTCATTGCCTAAACAGTCATATTACTACTGAAACTTTGCCCAATATTTCAGTAGTGACAATTTTAGCTCGTTTTGAACAGAACTAAAAATGCTAGCCACACATGTCTAGCAAACACAGCTTTGATCTGTTGTACACAAATAAAATCATAATAGTTTTCAATTAAACACAAAAATGGATTGCATTAATTGCAGAAAAATAATGTTTCAGTGACTTCATGGCTATAAATAAAATATAATATCAGTAAATAAATTACCAGGAAAAATGTTAAAGTTTGGTTATTCACCGTTATTCACATGAAATAAATTCAACAGCTGGATCGAAATCTGGCTGGAAATTTTATTATTTTTTACAAACTTTTTACAACGCAGTGCCAAAGCTCCAGCCTTACTTTTACCCAACGTCACAGCCCTGAAAAATAGTTTAGTTTATGATTGAAGTTGAATTTGAAAAATGATCTTCACTTTAGCTAGCAAGCTAAAGCTTCATAGCGTCGAAGATATGCTCTTCATAATTCTGCTTAAACAATATATCTTCACTAGGCACCCCAATTATGAAAAGAAGGTAATACATTAAAACACGTTCAGTATATTCATTATGAAAAATGCATAGCTGGGTTTTAAAACAATAATTGTATCTACACTCATTGCCCACCTGCCACATGCAAATTGCAGTTCTACAATTACAGACTGTAATTGGTGGATCATTCTCAGCACTGCAGTGACACTGACGTGGTGGTGCTGTATTACTCTGGTGTGTTAGTCCATGTGAGAGCCAACATCGTCCTGTGGGCAGCATCCTGTGACCACTGATGAAGGACTAGACTAACACAAACTGTGCAGCGACAGTTTGTTATGCTATCATCTCTAACTTTACCACCACAATATGGAACAACAAGGTAGGAGTGTCTAATAGAGTGGACAGAGAGATGACACGGTACTTAAAAACTACAGCAGCACTGCTGTTTCCAATCCAATCATACCGCTACACAGCTTACACTAACATGCCAGCATCACGTCAGCATCACTGCGGTGCTGAAAATGATCCACCACCCAAATAATAATAGCTCTGTGGTGGTCCTGAGGGGTCCAAAGGATGCAGAGAAAAAGATGGACTACAGTTTGTAGACCTAAAAAGTGTCTTCAAAGAAAAAAGCCTTCAAAAAAAGCCTTGGTTTTTAATTACCACAAATTTACTATTATTGACAATACACATAACAAACCCAGAGGACATGTGTTAGTTTACTGGTGGTTTAGGATAGTAAATAAAAGGGTTGTATTTGTGTTGTAGATATGGGGACTCCTGGTTCCTATGACCACCATTGTAAGAGTCAGTCAGTATCCCGTCTGTGTGCTAATTCACATCAATGCAACTCTGATTGAAACTGTTTAGGTCTAACCTGTTGAATAATGCTGATATTTGGTGGAACTCTCTTTTTGATCTGTGCTTTTAAGCCCTTCTGGGCTACATAGAAACTCTGAACACTTAACAGTCAAAGAAGAAGGTATACTGTATGTGGTATCGGATTGCTCCATTACACATGGCCTACTGCACAGTTGTAGGTACTGTAAATACCACATGCCACGTTTCCTAGCACGGTGAGATGGTGCTAAATATGCTATTGGTAGTGGTCCAGCAGAGGCATAGCTGCATAGCCGTAAAACAGCTGGGTGTATCTCGTACAGCGTTTTCTGTATACTTCCCTCTCTGCTAATGACAGAGCCACTGAAGCAGCTCCCTGCCAGGAAATGGCTCAGCAGTCCAGGCCGACATGCAGAAAACCTTGCAGCAGAGCGCCAACCCACCCACCAAGATCTAAGTTTGCGCGCGCATTCACGCTGCGCTTTTTTCATGGCATGTTCCCGAGAGATACTTGAGATGATCTCGAGGCTCCAGGTTCATGGGTAGAGTTCAGCTGAATCCTGAACGCTTTATGCGTCCATGGAGAACGAATGCTTAGCCATTGTGTTCTGTGGATGTAAGGATTCTCCAAAGAAAAACACAAATGTCAGCGAGTGCTAATGATGTGGGCTTTACACACAGACTTTCCTCCTGAAGCTTTCGCGAAATTCCGCGCACATCATATTAAGCTTGCTAACACCTTTTGACACCTTGCTAATATGTTTACAGCAGTATGTGCATAACAGAAATTCTTTATTTATTCACGTGTGATTATGTTTAATACACGCTAAAACATGCCGGAGCAATTCCGTGCATTCCCAATTATGTGGAAAATGTGTTTTGGCATAAATAGGCATGGCAGTGGGCTTAGCATTCTATTGCATTGTCCAACACTTTCAGCATTGCACTGCCCACCTCATTCTTTCTTTTCTTCACACATATGGCAGGTTCATTATAAAAGGCACTGACTGGTGCAGTATCTGCTCCATCTTTTAATTTTTCGCCTTTTTTAATCTCTCTCTCTCTCTCTCTCTCTCTCCCAGACATGTCTTTGATTAAATAAGAAGCCAAGGGGGTGGATGTGGCTGTTAATTGTGGGCGGCTGTGGCTGGAGCTGAATCAACACGGCGCAGGGGTCATTAGAGCCCTCCGAGTCCACTCGGCTCTGTTTGTCAAAACCCGACTCCCGCCTGCCCCCCACATCTGTTGTGCAAATTCTGCCTTTAATTTAACTTTGCCCCTGCGCTTGGTTGCTGCAATCCACTGGAAATAATCTTCCCCCTTCATCTTGGAAACCGCCATTATCCTCCCCAGCTCTTTTATTGTGCAGTCGCGGCGAGCCATTGTCCGACTACCAAACTTCAATTAAAGAGAGAGGAATATATCTGGGCATTCATCAATTGATTCATTATTCCGCAATCCGTCTCCCACCAAGGATATTTGGATAGGTTGATTAATCTTTCTGTCATGCATCTATAAAGATGTATGATGATTACATTAAAAAAAAAAAAGAAAATCAGCAAGAAAAAAAGAGAAAGAGCTGCCGAGGCGAAACCATAGTAGTGGTTGCAGAGTAGCACTCTGAAACAATCGTTTTCAATTTGAAGTGGCTAATATGAGGAAAAGTCTGGATGAGAGTGAAAAAACAGCTCAATAACTCATTACCATCTTTGATTACAGTAGCACTAGCAGGGAAAAATCCACATCCCTGCCTCTTCTTCCTCTACCACAAAGAGCATTATCCACTCTAGCCTGCAAAAAAAGAGTGTAGCGTTTCAGGCTGAAGCGCTAGCAATAACGTGCACGCTAGCTGGTGGGCTTTTTGGTGGGTCTGAAG
Source organism: Semaprochilodus insignis (assembly GCA_034552555.1). Lineage (NCBI taxonomy): Eukaryota > Metazoa > Chordata > Actinopteri > Characiformes > Prochilodontidae > Semaprochilodus > Semaprochilodus insignis. The sequence goes on from CM067494.1 coordinate 20,490,946, forward strand.
AGAGAGGAACTGAGCTCAACATGTGTTTCTCATGAAGGCCTCCATGCAGCACAGGACTGCTGTAGTACCACAAACTTGAAAAACAAGTGGGTGGGGTGTGGGCTGGAGGGGGGTGGTTGTGGGGTGGGGTGGTATTGAAAAAGGTACCACGATTGGTATGCCTTGTCAGCGCCAAGGACATTGCTTAATTATTTTGTGGATTGAAACGGCTAGGCTAACAGCCATATTCACTGTTTTTTTTTTCTTTTTTCTTTTTTCATGTTTCAAAATCCGCTGTCATCACTTTGGCCAAGCGTCACATGAACGTGTCTGCCCTCACTCCAAAAACAACGACGCTTCTTGTTTCTTCCTCAGAGATCAGAAAGATGAGCTTTAGGTGTAAGCTTACCTGAACTATTCTACTGGAGGAATTCAAATGGTATTCAGATCTTAGACATGTACAAGGGCTGTGTTATGGTCTGTCTAAACCCAAGGCATTAACAGAGATAGCAATAAGCTAAATATGCACACAAACTCATCATTTATAGGGTACTTTTTATTGGGAGGTTACTGCTCCGAACTTTAACCCCTGAATTTCAACTTGTGAAAATAATACTTTGTATTGGTTTTGAATGATGATTTTGATTTCGATCAAAGTGAAGATTTCTATCTATCTACGAATTTATGTGTTAAAAAATGTCACTACCGAAACAGAAAGAGTTTTTGTGGGTAGGCCTCACTTTAGCCTCACCCCTGCATTTTAGAACAGGAAGGGATTCCGCATCTCTGGCCTTCCTGGCCATATGAGGTGTCCTGAAGCCTGCTAACCTTGTGTGTAACATTAAGAACCGTCACTACCGAAATGCATTTATTATTTTCTGTACTTACGGAAACTATTTTTGTGTTGTAATAGAAAATACTGAGATTTCATGTGTGTAGAACTGTTCAAAGTTGTGTTTGCTAGACACGTACTGGCTAGCGTACAAAAGAGCAAAGAAGGGTTATCAAGGGTTGTGTTATGGTCTGTCTAAACCCATGACATTAACTGAGATATTAATAAGCTAAATATCCACAAAATCATAATTTATAAGGTACTTTATATTGGCAAGTGACTGCTCTGAATTTCAATTTTAATTTTTGAAAGTGAAGTCTTAATATCAGTGTATATAATTAAGTAATTAAGTATAATTAAACTACAGAAAGATTTGATAAAGGTTTGGTAGCATTATGATTGTTTAGGCAGTGACATAATTGTATGTTAAATCATTTGTTTTAATGAAGTACATAATTAAGGCATAGGGTCATTCAAGGCAAAAGAATTATAGTCTGAAGACTTTAATACTTTAAACTTTGACTATAGAATATAGTTTTAAACTTTGGAGCTATGACTTTGAACCGATTATGTACAATGACCCCTAGATGAGTAGTATTGCAATCAGAACAAAGCCTCCAAAATGGTAACTAGAGAAGAGGTAACTATGAGAAAGCAAAAGGTTAATAATAATTAAAAACTGGCCAGCATGCTGGTGCAGGGGGTCGTGCTATGACCTCACACCTAGAAGGGCCTACGTTCGATTCATGTCTGGGTGGATGTTCTCCATGTGTCTGCATGGGTTTCCTTCCACAGTCCAAAAACATGCAGTAAGGAGATACTAAAAACGTCTCGACTTGGAGTTGTAAAGGTTCCTAATGGTGTCCTGCGATAATCCATCCCATGCAGCTTGAATAATGTCACTCAGTTCCTGCAGATTTTGCGGTAGGTGGGGAGGAGTGACACCAGGCCTTCTGGATGTGTGACAACAAACCGTTCATCTTGGTGCTGATCACGGTACCTCCACACATGGATTTGTTGGTCATCTCCACCAAGACAAAAGTGGGACTCATTGCTGAAGATGACCCGCTGTCATTCTGAGTCACAGTCTGGCACAACACCATTGCAGTCTTTGGTGACGTTGACGTGGTGTTAAGGGCAGTCGTTGTAACAGTCTGCGTGTATGAAGTCCTGTGTCGTGCAGTCATCTGCCAACGGTGCTGGCACTGACCCATGGAGGGCATCACTGCTCGCTGAATGTCCAGAATTGTGGCTGTTGGGTTAGTCAAGTACAGCGATAAGGCCTATGCATGCTTACATCACATGCGCAGCTGGGCGTGAAACTTGGGTCATTCACATGTCTCACAATGTCAAACCTGCCCACCAAATTTCTTCTGGGTGCAGCTATTTGTGCAACTGTTTTTTTGATGGTGAGTGTAAAGACGTTTTTTATTTGGGATAGAAATGTGATTTTTAAAACATTTGTAACTCGTACTGGGACATCCACCCCTTCACAACCAGCATGCGTTTGCTTCTGTGAGACAGGAGTAGCAGCAAATCAAACTAAGTTTCAAATCAAAAGTTTTTTGTTTTTTTTTTAATGGGGAAAAAAAAGCTTTGGGGAGCTTGTGCAAGCGCTGTGGTTCGGATAGTCTTGACTGCCAATGGTTGCCTGTAAAGCACTAACAGGAGATATGCATTCTTGTAACCACTCCAAGCTTGTTGGCTTGCTGGGGCTTTGGAGTAGTTGCACATGGCAAGCACTAAAAAACAACATTATATATGATCGTTTGGACTAAAAGCATGAGCTTAGCTTTTCTTTTCTGTTTTGTTTTCTCTTTCTCTCTCTCTCTTTTTTTCTCTCTCTCTCTCTCTCTCTATCTATCTCTGTCTCTCTCTCTATCTATCTATCTTTCTGTCTCTCTCTTTGTCTCAGCTGCTGTTGACAGATCATGTTCAGACAGGTGATTGCTTGATTTTGGTTGCATCTTATCACCAGCTTGGAATTTGGAATAACCAAAGTCTAAAAGTTCCTAAAAGCCTGTACTTGGTCTAGAACCCATAAGTTTATCCAGAGGTTCTTTACACTTTAAACATCTTACAGCTCCTCAAAGAACCATCCATGAAACATTTCTTTAGGGAACCAAAAGGAGTTGTATGGCATCAATCCAAAGAGTGCAAAACCTTAAGATGCTTTGTTCCAGTCCAAACAGCTGTTTTAAATTAAACCATTTTTACAGTGAGGGGATGAGCAGAACAGCTGATTGCTTGCCTTTAGTTTGTTTTAGTTTATGAATATGGCACCAAGCGAAGAGATATTATTGCAAAACAAACAGATGGCTCTCCTGGCAGAAAACAGGATGGTGTCAGCTGACACAAGCAAGCTTTAATGGCTTTAAATTCCCACATAAATATCCCGAACAGTGTGTTATGGGATAAAATGTGACACCGTCCTCAACAATAGCCCATGGCTTCCACGCTGCGTGAAAGATTGATAGTTTTGCCCTAATCCAGTTGGCCAACGATTGCGTTCCAGGTTTGAAACCAACGAAAGAGCGAAGAGATGGTTTCAACTTTGACTCATTCTCAGCCCATTACTAAGACTGAGATTAGAGCCAAAGGGATACTGGGCCTCTGCTGCCCTCCAATCTTATCAGCTCTGAGAAAACCTCAACAGACTGTAGAGTTATTTCTTATTTGTTGTTTCTATCTCAATTGCAAAGTTAATCTGTAACACATTTGTGCGGTCTGGCATGCCATGAGTGGATGCATTGTAGGTTCTGAGTGCATGTGTCCTGTATATGTGCGAGGGTGTGTGAGTGTGTGTGTGTGTGTGTGTGGGTGTGTGTTTTCATACAGTTTCAAGCCAAATATGTCCTGATTTTGTAAAAACATTAAACAGATAAAAACATTTGTAACCTTTGATATGAGGACCAGTTGGCTTGGTATATGTTTTGCATAGTTTGACACTTTTGGTTACTGAGGTTAGGGTTAGGTTTAGATGGTTAGGGCTAGGCTTCAAAAATTCCTATTACATACACAGTCCTAGGCCAATCTTTGAACAGCCCTGATTGAATTATCTTCTTTAGTGAAATTGGTTAACACATCATCTGCTGGGAAAAGCTTATATCTACACTCTTTGCCCATTTCATCAGCACCATTCAGCACATACGACTCTGCGTACTTTGTTAGCCCCCTTTCACGCTGTTCCTTAATGGTCAGGACCCCCATAGGACCACCACAGAGCAGGCATTATTTGGGTGGTGGATCATTCTCAGCACTGGAGTGACACTGACACTCTATTAGACACTCCTACCTTGCTAGTCCACCTTGCTAGCCAGAAATGATTGCTCATCTGCTGCTGCGCAGTTTGGGTTGGTCATCCTCTAGTCCTTCAACAGTGGTCACAGGACACTGCCCACAGGACACTGTTGGCTGGATAGTTTTGGTTGGTGGACTATTCTCAATCCAGCAGTGACACTGAGGTGTTTAAACACTCCAGCAGCACTGCTGTGTCTGATCCACTCACACCAGCACAACACATACTAACACACCACCACTGCTTGAGTTTCACTGCAGTGCTGAGAAACAGATGGACTACAGTCTGTAATTGTAGCACTACAAAGTGCTCCTATATGGTAAGTAGAGCTGATAAAATGGACAAGGTGTAGATACAAGGAGGTGCACCTAATAAAGTGCTCAGTGAGTGCACGTATAGCAAAGGGCCATAGGCCAGATATGTGTAATAGCATATAATTAAGTAGAATCTAAAAATAATAAAAAGTAAATGTAATGTTTCCCTGGTTTGATCCTTCAAACCATCTGTAGTTCCAGCCTGCAGGCCAGATGCTTGCAATCTCTATGTTATTATGATAGAATCCATGACTGTACCCCTCTCATTCAGACACAGCTTTTAAATGGCAAGTTGCTTTGATGGCTCTATTGATAATCCAAATTACAATCCAAAGTCATTTCTTACCAGCATGGTGAATTTGTTTGTCAGTGAAGTATGCTGCATCTAAATGATTTACTTCTCCAGCATAATGTGATCAAATGTGAATATTATTTAACTTGTTTGACAGCTCAAATAATAACATATCACTGCATATCACTGTTATATTACAACCCTGAAATTATTTTTCACAATTTTGATATTAATTATAATTTATTCATTATAATTTATTTATTATTTAACAGAATTGGAGATTGGCAGCTGGATACTTTTACATTTAAACTCATGAATGTGAGAGCGTTAAAACACTATTCTCTTTGAAAACTGTACCGAAACAGCTTGTTTAATTCTACAACATGAGCATGTAGTTATGTTCACTTATTAGTATTTGCTGAATTTGACAAGAAAAAAACAAACATAAAATGTGCCACATTTTATATTATATTTTTCCTGTATGTTACAGGGGACCTGATCATTGTATTTTTAGGGTTTACTAGGATAGATTTACTTGCTTCAGTTTTCCCATCTGTACATCTATATTCACCCTCTGTCTGAAATACATTGCTAGAGCTCCTGTGTATTTAAACCCCTCCTCCTGATGAGCCCAGTGTGTTCAGACTGGTCAGATCACCCACTCTGTTCTGATTGTTCAACTGCCAGAGCCTCCAGCTTACATGGCCTCCAGTAATTGCTGCTGTGTTGTGTTAGAGCATGCCAGGCTTGCCAGTAGGTGGGCAGTAAGGATCACGTTACAAGATGATGTCACCTTGTAACAGAGAAAAGGGGCTGGAATTCCAAAGAGGCGTTTCACGCAGCTGAGAAAAGCAGTTTCTGTGGGAGAGTTTCTTCCTCTGCTGTGGGCTTTGCAGAACATTTACATGCACAAAAAGCTACATAGTGCAGTAAAGGAAAGGCAAAAAAGTAAAAGCCATAATACATATGAATGCATGTCCCAACACTGAATAAAAATAAACCTGAACTGGCATGTGTTTGCAAGAGAGAGAAAGAGAGAGAGACAGAGAGAGAGAGAGAGAGAGAGTGAGAGAGATTGGAATGACTCAGAAACAGGCCTTGGTGTGAGCTCAATAAAGCAGCTTCTTCTCTTTAATGTGGGAGGACGAGATGTTTGCTTGTAGTTGGACACTGGCTTCTTTCCCACAGGGCTTGTGAATCATTAAGTCTCTTCAGTACTGATCATTGTGTGTGCGCGTGTGTGTATAGAGTACAGTACAGAAGTAAAGAAGCCACAAAATGATGAAGAAACCACTAAATACATTGGAGCTCATGCATTGGTGAAAACAGCATATGGTTCTGGGCCATTGACTGTAGTTCTCATTTACGGAAAAGTATTTCAGCGAATGTTTCTCCTGTTTTTTTCTTCTCCGATGGAAGAGTCTCTTCGGATGTTTTGATTATTGTTTAAAGATCTAGTGTATGTCCTTCAAGCCTACTCCAAAACAGCTCTGGATGGCTCTATAATGGCTTACAAAAACACTGTGGAGAAGCTTGCGGGCCAGCACTTCATCAAATGCCTCTCGTCTTTGTTCAGCTTTTTTGAAGGTTATGGATGGCCGTCCGCTTCTAAGACGAATGCCCTCGCAGTGCAAACTGGATTACTTGAAAAACAATAGCTCTATGGCCACCATTGGCCCCTGTTGATCTCTTGCATTAATAAAACAGGGCCTATATCCTCTGTTTGCCTTTTTTTTACTTTTGGACTTCTTGAGGAAAGAAAAGTCTGATTTTTTATGCGCCAAAGGCGATTCGCGTTTTATGTCGGGGGTATTAATTTATGATTTTCATCACAGCTGGTGACCCCTTCACCTCTATTAAAATGCAGCCTTTGTAATTTCATGGTTAATATTCAATAGCCACTTGTCCTCTGTTCCTGAAGTGTGAGAATATGAGAATATCTTGAGGGGATTGTTGGAAAGTGTGTGTGTGTGTGTGTGTGTGTGTGTGTGTGTATGAGAGAGAGAGAGAATGTGTGTGAGTGTGTGTGAATACCAATGCATTGTGTGTCAGGACACTGGGCTGGTCAAACTACATGCAGATGGCCAAAAGATGCGCTTGTTAAGCGCTCCTGCGGAGCGGACGCTCTTGAAGAGGAATGAATGGTCGCTCTGTCTGCATCAAACAATTCCAGTGCAGCCTCGGGGGCCAAAAACAACGGACCCCTTATCTACACACGGTGGAAGAAAGCTGTAAAAGAAAAGAAAAGACTGGAGTGCAGTTCCATTTACTAAATCTAAAACTGCTGTTTCAAACTACAGGCCTGAAAAGTCTTCAGAAAGAGAAAGAGAGAGAGAGAGAGAAAAGAGAGAGAGGCAAAGACAAAAGAAAAGCAAGACAGAAAAAGCACAAGGAAGTTGGAGTTGGACTGAAGGAGAGAAAGAGAGAGAGAGAGAAAGAGAGCATGAGAAGGGATAATGAGAGCAGAAAGAGACACAGAGCCAGAGAGATAGAGAAGAGAGAGAAATGATAAAGTGAGAGTGACTTAAAAAGAGTAGGAGAGAGAGACAAAGAAAGAAGAAGGAGAGAATAGTGTGAGAAGATTTAGTGGAAGAGAGAAAAAAGAAAGCAGGAGATGTAAAAAGGGTGTGAGAGAGAAAAAGAGAAACAGTGAGAAAGATTGAGAGAGAAGCAAGAAAATTAGGGGCAATAGACAAAAGAGAGCAAGAAAGAGGTAAATAAATGGAGGTGGAGTAAAAGAAATAAAAGAGAGACAGAGAGAGAAATGGCAAAAGAGAGGGTGAGAGAGAGAAGAGAGAATTAGAAAAACAGGTAATGAAATAAAACATCAGAGAAAAGAAAGAGAGAGAGAGAGTGTAAGCCTTTCTGATCACACATTGCAGTATTGGCTTGGACAGGCATTTCTTCTCAACGACTTTGGCAGCCCTTTAAGAAAACTATTAAATTGCACTGTTTCACAACAAAGCCGATCAGATCAGAGAGCGGGCGAAACCATTCCCAGCAGCTATCTCCTTTACTCTGAAACGTAGCTCGGATGGTTCCAAGACCATACACCCAAGTATGATGATGGTTCATAACAAGCCCTGGCAAAGTGGTGAAAGCAATGATGCACTGTAGATGAGCTGGTCATACGGTCCGATACATTCTAGGCCTAAAGATTTTTGCACTTTATCAGTAATCAAAGTCTTGTTCTAATGCTCATAATGCTGGAAACAAACGGTGGAAATCAGGATCTTTAGGAGTTGCGCGTCCAATTACTAGCAACGTAAGCAGGAACTGACAGTGAAATCAACCAGGCATGTTTTCATTTTCAGAGGTGGGACCAGTTTCGTGAGAGAATAACGGAGGGGAACTTGCAGGTCTTAGTAGATTTACAATGACTGGGACCAGTTTCATGAGAAAAAAGCCACAACTTCTGGAGGTCCTAGATATGTCTGTGTAGTGTGAGCCACACCAATGTGTTTCACTCGCTTGTTAGAAAATTGAAGCAACAGCTTTAACCCAGGGATTTTTACTGAGGGAGTCACAGTAAACCTGCTACATAAAAACTAAAGCATTAATGTTAATGTTAATGTTAATTTGCCTGTTACAAACTGTAAATAAAATATGGAATGGCTTTTACAAGGTTTAAATGCTACTACTACTATACTATCATTTCATAAGGGCACCAGCAGAAATTAGCATTATCATAGAGCATTATTATAATAAATGTCCCAAACTGTAGGCATTACGGCTGCTAATACAAACGGCTGTATAACCTGGTGTTAATTGGTTAGTCTCTCTTTACTCACTCGCTAAAGCACCAATGTAAAAGTTAAAAAATATGTTAATATCTTTTCCAGGCTTCCGGTGTCTATGTGTAAGCTGGAACGGCCAAAACCACCACCATAGCGGCTTACTAGGAGTTAGCATTAATGCAGACGTGCTTTTCTGAAATTTTTTAAGAAAAAAGATTTTTGAACTGAAGACCCATTTTAATAGCCCCTGCCGTTGTTTATTTGTACCATGCATCTGCTGACAATTACAGATGTTCTACTGAGGACTGAGCACTTGCCAAAACTGGTCTTGGAGCAGTAGCTAGCCTAGGCTAGGTGTGACGGAATGACATGTGGTAGCATGCGGTATATTGTCAGTTCCATTTAGTGCAAAACATTAGTGTTCGTTTTGAGATGATACAAAAATATTTTTGCAACTCAAAGATGTACTTGTAATAGCGCACCCAGAATAGAAATGTCGGATTGCTGCACAAGACAATACAATTATGTAAATGATTACAGTGGTCTGGTTACTTTGAGTACCTGCTTACTTGAGGGCACACAGACACGGTGAACAGGCTCCGGACGGCCCACCTTCATTACACACCTGTCTCTGCCCGGGCCATTTCCAGGCACTTAGCATAAGGAAATTTGGTGTCATGCAGCCCATTATGTGTGCTGACACAGGCAAGCAGCCACCGTCACCTTCATTTGCAGTGATGTCATGAACGAGAAACCTGGACTGCTGCGGAATAGAATCGTATCGTCTTTAGCACAGAATCCAGGTTCTGTTTGGGATCTGACGATGGTTGGGTTAGAGTATAGAGACTGTCCCAACTGCTGGTGTGATGATCTGGGGAGCCATTGCGTACAACAGTCGGTCACCTCTAGTAGTGATAGGAGGGACACTAACAGCTCAGTGATATGTGCAGGACATCTTCCGGTGTTGCTTCTCATAGCAGGGCTTCCAACTGGCAATCTTCAGCAGGACAATGCTCGCCCCCACACAGCATGGGTTTCCAAGTTATGTCTCCGCCAGATTGCAGAACTTCCTTGGCCTGCCCTGTTGCCAGAATTATCGCCAATCAAGCATTTATGGACCAGTTGAGACGCCAGCTCTGGCAACCTACTTTGCAGGATCTACAGACCCAGCTACAACACTGGTGGGCAAATGTGCCACAGGATGCCATATGAAGGTGCTTCCATGCCTACCCGTATCCAGGCCCAACAGGGTACTAGAAGTTCACTAGTCCTATGTTCCATCATACAGTTTTCCCCAATAAACATATCTTTACACTCTAATACTGCAATCACTTACAGATATCATCGTTACATTCAAACATGTATAGTTTCATTCGATTCTAACTCCTTCTTGGTGAAAAATTTTTTCTGTCAATGGGATTATATATTATTGGATAAATAATTTGATAAATAAATAACTAATAATAATATTTTTGTCTAATTTGCTTTATTGAGTTCATACTTTTCTGAATTGAGTGACAATCTGATTATGTTTTAGGTCGCTGTTATGCAGTAATACAGGATGTTCTAAAGGGTTCACAAACTTTCAAGTACCGCTGTACATTAGAAATATAAACTGTGTATCTTTATGATGACACTGAATTTCACATTTGGGAAAGACGAATGGATAAACAGTGTTAACACAAGCCCTCAAGCCCTGTCAGGTATTGCCCAAGGAAGGACCACCATTATAATCACAGAGGAAAGTAACAGACAGTGTGGGAATCAAATGTGACAAACCACAAGGTTTTCAGATAGTTCTTTTATTCCATAGTATGAATGAAAAGTTTTACATATCTCCTCTCTTTGTCAAGTTTATCATCAACTCCAGTTTCTATTTGTAAAACTGTCACCAAGATATATTTGCTTGATGTAAACGTTGTAGAAAAGAAAAAAAAAAGAAAAAAAAAGGATGTTAACAAAAGCATCTGTTCTTACCGCCACTGTGTGAGATGAGCTAGTTCATAATGACCGTTAGTTACGACCTTAGTGGATTCGCCGGGCTATTAAAATGCACAACACAAATCTGACTAGATGATTTGTTAATTTGCTGTGCTTGACCTTTGGTTAGACTGTAAAACTGAAAGAAAAACTGCACCCTTGATGTGTATTTACATTTATAATTATTAACTTTTGCTCCTAGTAGGCTACATATAATTTCACACATCACTTTAAAAAGGAAAATGTCAGAATTACTCATCAGAAAGAACAAAACAAAGCTGTGTACTTAAATAATGAGCAGTCACCAATGAAACACTGAAATTAGCTTCTCTAGAATGTTCTGTTGTTGGATAAAGCTTTGTACTTACATTTCTTATCAGGGTGCCGCAGGTGAACTGATAAATGACAGTATATGCAAGTAGAGATGCCACAAATACCAGAAGCCAAATACCAGTGAAGTTACAGAAAGTAAACAACTTGTGAACATTACCAATGTTTTATTTAAGTCTATTGTGCCTACGTGATAAGTAAGCTCACCGAACAAAAAATTAGTTACCTTGTGGTTTAAGGTGGTAGTAAATTCAGGCTCCTGCAGATGGTGCCACACAAGGATGATGGGGCTATAAACACCTGCGGGGTGTAAGTGACAGGATTCATAGATTGAGAGGAGGTGGTACAGTGCAATGAATGTCTGGTTTGATGTGTAGAAAATGGATCGCAAAGTGATTGGCAAAAAAAGGAGTGACTGCATTTAGGCGTGCCAAAGACCACAGTGTGAAGGAAGTAGCTGAATTTGCAGGTGTATGGGAGCGTACGGACATACAGGTCTACCAGCAGTGGCTAAAATCTCAGTTTACAGGAAATTCTCCTCAGAATTGTACCAGGGAAGGCATCCACCAAATCTGGGTCATCTGTGCAATTCTTTGATGCAGGAGTGGCTGAACATTGATGTGGCCTACATCCAGAAACTTGTCCAGTCCATGCTAAATCCAATCACAGCTGTTATTAGTGCTGGTAGAGGTGTTACACGCTATTAGGTACGTTCCAGTCACATATAAATATTTTTTGCAGCGTGAGCTTACAATACAACCAGGTACAGCTTAACCAGTAAGGTAATTTATAGCCATACCAAAGGTCATATATTTCAAATGAAAATAACTAGCAATGCCATTTTCGTTTCACATATAGCTATATGTGTATTTATGGATAAGAACAATTTTATAGTGCCATGCGTTAAATTATCACCAGGCCAAGGCACACAGACACAGATATTCCAGATATATCTGAAACAAAATCTTCATCCTCCCCTAGAGTTTTTCTCTTGCAAAAGTGACATACCAACAGTGGCTGATCATACAAATTGCATCAAGGTGAGGGAAATTACTTAATAACAGCTCAATAAATGAAAATAACAATGCTAACATAAAACGCTGTTATCATGTGGACAGGAATATCCAAATATGTGTGGACGAAATCTAAATTGAGCGCACCCTGCTTGAGCAAAGTAATCTTAGATGCATGGCTAAATGTGAGGAGTTGCCTTCTTTACTTTCAGTGTGAAATAACGGATGATATTGTTTTACTCATCGATGATGTTATCATCTATCTCATAACTATTTGGATATGCAATCTGCTGTTTGTTTGTCTTAATAAGTGTAATTTAGACAGCACTGTCACCTTGCTCTGAATGTTTAACTAACTCTGACTTTAGACTGACTAAGAATATCATAGGCATCAGCCTGATATGGTTCTTGTGACATCTCTACCATCAATGTAAATTGATAAAACAAAACTACAGTGTATAAAAAGGCCATAAAGAGCATGATCTACAGTGGAAGTAACCATTAATTTTAATCTGTTTGCAACAAGTGAAAGACCCTGGCACTTCTGCCGGCAAATTTGTTAAGATAAAAACACAGACAGCACAATAAAAGAATCTGCACTCTTGAAAATAAAGCAAGGGTCCATTGATTGAATCACCATGGTTGGTTCAGTAAGAACCTTTCAGCAGATGTTTTTTTGGATATGGAATTAGTGAGTAGTGTTGGTGCCAACCCTGTACAAAACAACATATTACAGTAATGTGGCTATTTTGTGTAACGGAATACAGTTTAAATCCTTGTTTAAATCAATATGAAGTTATTGGCTTACTGAGAATTATGTCATGTGTTACTAATAAGAAAGCAATATCCATTACAGGTGATGCATTTAAATCATAAGTTCACCAGACAAAAAATTAGTCACCTTGTGTGTTTAAGGTTGGTGTTGCAGGAAGATGCTGGGGCTATAAATACCTGTGGTGTGTGCAACAAGATTCATAGATTGAGAAGAGGTGGTACAGTGCAGAGTGTCTCTTTCTATGTGTGGACAATGGGTCATTGCATGCCATGCCAAAGGCCATAGGGTGAAGGAAGTAGCTGAATTTGCAGGTGTATGGAAGAGTACGGTCATATGGGTCTACCAGCAGTGGCTAAAATCCCAGTCTACATGAAATTCTCCTTAGAGTTGTGCCAGTGAAGGCATCCACCAAATCTGGCCCAACTGTGCAATTCTTAAATGCAGGAGTTGCTGAACATTGATGTGATTCATGCTCGTGGATGTATTACACGCTATTAGGTACATATATTTCAGTCTCAGGTGACCATTTTTTGGCAGGTGAGCTTATATTTCCTCAGTATAGATGATTTGTGTATGTGTTAGTGCGTTACGTGCAGCAGCTGGTGCTGTGGTTTTGTAAATGCGAGTGGCTCACAGAGTTATCTGTCAACCATGCTAATCTGAAACTGATGAATAAAGATCCCTGTGTTGAAGACGAGAGACCCCCAACCTCACCTAAACAAAAAAGGACCCATTTTCTGACTAGTTTTTGGGTTTTTAAAGTGCATTTGCCAAATGAATCATGTCTAATAAAGCAGACCCAGGATACTGACGCACCTTTAAATTGATGATTGACTACTGGCTACACTGTGATTGGCTATTTCGTTCTAAATAGATGTCTGACAAAGACTACCTTGTACTTTCCAGATTGTACACATGTGTACAGCTGCTACAGAGTAATGTAGAAGTAATGAGTGATGAGTTTATAATACGTAGTCTCATTACAGTTTGAGAAAACTACTTCAATTTGTTACAGATGATGTTTTTTGGAGTATTTCAGAGTATAAAGAACCTTCACATTATGTAAAGGTTCTACATTAAGTAAAGCTATGTTAAGCCAAGAACCAATTAGGACCCTTTATTTTTAAGAGTGCATTCACATATCATTATGAAAAGGGCTTAAGTCCAGCATTAAGTAAAAAAATAGAATGAAATGAATTATAGATGAACCAAGGGAGAAAGAAAAAAACAACAAAATCACAGGATGAGATGCAGAGAGTGGCAGACCTCTCCATTCACATGTTTGAGTAAGTACGAAGCATCATTAGAGCTGTGCATTTGCACCCAATATTAAATAAACACAGTTCTTACTTTCTCCAGCTCACTCGCTTTCTCCAGTTCAGGACTGCGAGCCCTGAACTCACAGTTTATGGGTTTAGTAATCCTGCCCGCCACAGCTAAGAAAGAAACAGAGCTCCTCTGGTGGCTGGAGGACTACAGCAGTGCTCTACAGTAACTGTGGATGTTCAGAGGTGAACATTTGCATTAGAATGTGTTGACATCGTAAGAGACGTTAAACACAGAGGGTGCAAGCCAGCGTAGCCAAACCCACAAAATCATATCCGAACTTTGGTTACCATTTCCTGGAGAATCTGGATTTACATTGCTTTGAAAAGATGACATCATGTTTTAAAAAGGCGCTCATTTGTAATTCAAGCACGGTTGTGGTATGCATTATTGTGGGACTCTTAAACCACAAAACAATATTGTGGAGATTCTTTTTTTTCCCCCAAAATGGCCCACAGTTGCAAAAAATAAAACCACACAGTGATTATGCAAATCAAGCCTCAGAATACTTCAGCGTTTAAAGGACAAAGTCTTTCAAGAACCCTCATAATTCTCTCTCATTATTGATTTCTATTGTCTCCAGATATGAATGAAGTCTCCGTGATCATGTAGATAACTTGGAGCTAGGATGCACCACGATGTGTAGCAAGATATAAAGTTAAACTCTTTAAAATAAAAGTCCTGAAAAGATTCTTCAGAGAGACACCAAAAACTCTTGTCAGTGTTTCAACTGGTTTCAACTGACCAATCTAAACTTAAATGTTGGAGAAAATGTTTAAGGCTATTTTAGTGCCAGTTCCCAGTTTGAAATGCTATGCTACAGAGCTAGACTATGCTGTTTCAGCTAATCAAAATGAGGCAAGTTGGAAACTAGGGGTGAACATAGATGGAGATGTCACTCAGCATCTTGCTACAGTACTACACTAAACCCAGACCACTTCCACACATTATTACTGTCTGTTGGCCAGAACCTGGTGATATGATATGTATCATGATGCAGGAGTTATGATTCAATATATTGATACTGGAAGCAAGGTGATATATTGTGATTATCTAAATCTAATTTTAGAAAAACTGTTATGGTATAAAGAACACACCACCATATGTATAGGTTTCCTAATGCTAACGTTAGCGGTGCACACAAGTTGGAGTGGAAAAATCTAATGGCTGAAGGTGGAACGTTCAACACTGTGCCTTTGAGAATCAATACAGTATCACTAAACTTAATATTGTGATATTCAAGACACCTGAACTTCACCCACAAGGAAGATGTGAACCTAATGTCTCTAAGATAAGCAAATGCTGCTCGTCTCGGCTATACATTGAAGCCTAGCCACCGTGTATGTCACCGCATATATTTTAGCAGGAAAAGAGCTTGTGAATAGTTAGTTAGCTGATACCTAACCTGATTAATTCCCAAAATGATGTTAAAAGTTTAATTCCATTAAATAAAGTGCAGTGTAAAATGAGCTTGAGCTCGATGTTCGTTGGCACTTTTCTCTGCTACACAGTGCAGAGCGTCTTGTCTGGTGTATGGTAGTCATTAGCCAGCTTTAGTAGTCTTTCTGTGCTTCCTTCTTTGGAGTAAACAGATGAAAAGCTCTGACTAAAATGTAAGATGCACACATCTTACTTCCTTCCAGTGGAGTTCATATAGATACCTAACCCTAACGCTAATTTATTTAGTTAGTTAGTTTTATATTCATGGATATCCAAATATTGTTTCCATCTTCCACCATAGACTAATCACAAATCCCTTCAATGCACAGTAATCAGTGCACACATGAATCTTGCTATGGGACTTTTGGGATATGTATGCTTCTGTTTTCATTTTTAATGGAATTCGGAAATACCAGCTGGCCTTTACATTGTGCCAAAAGAAATGCTTTAAAAATGCTTGGAAAACAAACCTGTTTCATATACTCACAGTAAAGAAGGTTCTTGTCTTTCTCTTGTAAAGCTATTGTACAAACAAGGTTTTGCTCGGATACCAACAGCATGTGTACAAAACATTATGTCATGACTTTCAGGAGAATTAAAAACATTCTTACTAAATAATAAAAACCAACAATAATAATGTTTTATGTTAGAAGTAAAGGTCTGCTGGTGTTGCCAAAAATTATGAAAAAATAACAACAAAAAAACCCAAAAATGAGCAATGAGGAAGGTTTTGTCCCATCAGTGATGGTATATTGTTTTATTATTCTGTCTAGCTAGCACCATGTACGTATTGTTATGTATGTTTATTGCCCTGTATGTTTATTGCCTGGTATTTGTTTCACACTGTTGTGCGTCTGCACTATGTGCAGTCATGTGCTGACATGGGCCTGAAGAATGTCAATTTGTTGCAATTTATACATTACATATATGTAAATATATATAGACACATTTGGTACACCTCTTTGTTTCTACACTCACAATACAGTATGTGTTGCAGTGGTACGTGCAACATACACACAAACACCACATCAGTGTCACTGCAGTGCTGAGACCGAGATCCATCACCCAGATAATATCTGCTCTGCGGTGGTCCGGTAGGGGGGACCCTGACCACTGAAGAACAAGGTGTATGCACCTGTATTAAAAGTGGAGATGAGAAAAGGGACAATGAGTGTAGAAACAAGGAAGTGTAACTAATGAACTATATATAGAGGAAGCACGATATAGACCACTTGTTTCAATTTCACTGAGCCCATGGGAATTATGAGGCTAGATTTGCCACTGTGCTAATGTTAGTTCCAACCCACAATATTCTATGTGGAATCTCAAAATGTAGGTTCCGGCATAGTTGCTTTGTGTACTACAATTTCTTATTAGGTTTAATGGGAATTTTGCCAACATTCTTCAACCTAGCAACAGATCTACACTAATTAAAGAATGCATTTGGGCATAGAGCAGGGAAAGGTCAACTGAGTGCATTAAAGAATCATCTACTGAAAAGTTCTTTGTGGACCCAACTGTGGTCTTCTCTCCTACTTTTATGGCACCTTTTAAGAGTCTGAAGTACTTTAGCTGGGTCACAAGAAGAGCCCGAAAGCATCTACAAAGGTATAGAGAATATTCCAGGATTACCCTAAACCAGAGCACAACAACACCTGCTAGAGTTCAGGAAGACGGAAATGGAACTCGGTCATGGAGCTCTTCGTGGCCCCTATTTTCCCACAACCTCAGAGACCACCAGCAAGCTTCCATCTTGTCCTGGTGTACTCCCATTTCTCCACAATGTGGAAGAGTCCTGTGCGATAGACACGGCGCCCTCCTTGTGGGCTTTCATGAAGAGAAGCAGAGGCCACAGCACTCCATGCAGATCTCCAGGCAGTCGGCGGACTCGCAGCAGGCATCGATGATGCCGCAGTCCATGTCGCAGGGCAGGTCACAGTCACCGCACTCCTCAGAGGCGCAGCAGCAGCAGAAGCACGAGTCGTCTGAGGCGCATGAGCCGCAGGTGGCACAGTCCAGCACGATATTGCACAGCGTCAGAAACTCGCAGAAAAGGCAGGCCAGGATGCAGTGCACGCAGCAGTCTGTGGGATATGAACACAGAAATAACACAGTGTCAGTGGAATTGTGAAACATGACTAAATGCATAAAATATTCTCTAATAGGACCATATCGTTACTAGGCTGGCCCAAAAGGCATTTTACAACAGAGGTTCTTATCCTTTTCCACCTTAAGGCCCAACTATTTAATACTAGAAGGCCCACAGGGAAAAAATAACACTATTTTGCTTAATGAATAATTCATTTATCTTTCACATTTTAAGTTCTGACACAGATAACTTGAGATTTATGACCTGAACAATTAAAGTTTGAAGATCAGATTGTTGAGTTCTGTGAGTCAAATCAAAGAAACATTTTAGCAGAATATAATTAGTGGGGAAGAATTTAATTTGAGTATTCGATTTGACATCATCATAATAATAATAATAATAATAATAATAATAATAATAATAATAATAATAACACTTAGAGCCTCAATTTCCACAACAAGACGCTGCCGCCACCATGCTTCACTGCTGGAATAGTGTGTGTGGAGGTATGGGCAATGCTAGGCTTGCAACCCATGTAGTGCTTTGAATTTTGGCCAGAAAGCCCAATTGGTATATGGCACTTTATCAAAAAACCTTACACATTTTAGCTGGGTCATTTCAGCTGGGATGCTTTCTGGCCAACTCTTCAGTCTTCAGTATTGACTTCTTTCTAGCCACCCTACCTACTGTATGCAGAGCTCTTGATATTGTTGACTGTCGCACCTTTACTCCAGTTTCAGCTGAGTTGTGTAGCTTCTTTAAAGTGATTGTTTGTTAGCCTTTCTTTTGCTTCCCTCTCAGGTCGTCTTCTGGATGCTGAGTTTTAAAGAATGGCCTTATCTTGACAGTGGTGTGGTCTCTTTATTTTCACAGCTTACCTTCAGATTCACAGTTTGACCAAAGGTACTTGTATTAAAGTGGTCTGTTATCAAAAAAGAGGTGAACTTTTTTATGATTCACTGGTAGAGGCCAACTGTACTCCAGATCTGTCCTTGATATTTCAATCTTTTACCTGTGAACTTGGAGCTTTCACAGCACAGAGGTTGAATACTTATGCAAACTAGTTAGTATTTTTATTCTGGAATATTTTCTTAATCCAATATTTTCTTAATCCTATAATACAACCTGGATGAATCTGTTG
This sequence comes from Semaprochilodus insignis, assembly GCA_034552555.1. Lineage (NCBI taxonomy): Eukaryota > Metazoa > Chordata > Actinopteri > Characiformes > Prochilodontidae > Semaprochilodus > Semaprochilodus insignis. Next base: position 20,509,492 of record CM067494.1, read on the forward strand.
ACTTTTAAGGGGATTGTAGACACTGTATATGTTATTATATATATTATACTGTTGTATTGTTTCATCTGCTATTTTTTTAAAGTCAAATGGTAATAAAAATATACCTTTTCATCTTGCAATAGGTTAATGATGAACATATATTATAAGCTTACCAGACAAAAAATGACTCACCTGTGACTGAAACGTAATCAGTAGCATGTAATACCTTACACAAACATTCGGCATGGACTGGACAAGTTTCTGGTACAGGCGCAATCAATGTTGGGCTACTCTTGCATCAAAGAATTGTGCAGGTGGGCCAGATTTGGTGGATGCCTTCCCTGGGCCAATTCTGAAAAGAGTTTCCTGTAGACTGGGATTCTTGCCACTGCTTATAGACCTGTATAACCGTATGTTGCCATACACCTCCAAATTCAGCTACATTAATCATCAAAACAATACTGTAGTCACAACCAGAAGGAAGTGTTTATTGGGAAGGAAGATAAATGTTACCAGGAACAATAAATGGTGATAAATTTTGACTGATATGGGCAATATATATTAAGCTGTACATGCAGAAGTAGTGTCTCTCAGTATGGCTTCGGGCTGCCATATTTTCTAATGCAACATGCTAGACGTCTCTGCGTGTAGTTGTAGAGGTTCCTAATGGTGTCCTGTGATAATCCATCCCATGCAACTTGAATATTCTTATATAGTTCCTGCAGATTTTCTGGTGGGGTGGAGATGGAGTGACACCGGGCCTTCTGGACATGTTACGTGTGACAAGCCATGCATCGTGGCGCTGGGACTCTGAAGATAACTGCTCCCATTCTGAGTCACTCCATGGCAGTTTGGCATGACACCATTGCAGTCTGGCGGCGCTGACGTGGTGTTTAGGGAAGTAGTTGTAAAGATCTGCATGCATGTAGTCCTGTGTCGTGGATGACTCATGGAGGGCATCACTGCTCGCTGAATGTCTGCAATTGTGGCTGTTGGGTCAGTCAGGTACAGCGATAAGGCTTGTCCTTGCTTACGGCACATGTGCGGTCAAGCCTCAAACCTACCCACCAAGTTTCATTCCAGTCAGTTGATTCCTTCTGGGTGCAACTATTTGTGCAACTATTTTTTTGATGATGAATGAACTTACTGCACATTATGGTCTTTGGCACGCCCAAACGCAATCACTCCTTTTAGCCAGTCGTTAACATCTGCTTTGGACCCATTTTTCACACAGTGAACGAGACATTCACAGCACTGTACCACCTCTTCTCAATCTATGAGTCCCGTCATACACCCCACAGGTATTTATAGCCTGATCCTCCTTGTCCAGTGAGCTTTTGTTGGGTAATGTTGTTTTTATATGGATTGGCCAATTTAAATCTGAATCTAAGCATCCTTACAAATTCCCAGTTTTTTTCCTCCTGACCGTATCCCATGCCTCCTCTACCTTTATACCCTCTTTTCCTCCTCCCTGATGGAGGGATTACTCACCATCCTGGGCCTCCATGGGGATCTGGGAGCTGTTGGACTTGGAGCTTCCTTTGCTTCTCTTGCTGCTCTGGCTGGTGAGAGATGGGTTCGACTGCAGCTTCTTGGGGTTTTTATGAGGCGATGATGAAGAGGAGGAGGATGAAGACGCTGCCTGCAGTAGCGGAACTCCAGTCTTGACGCCGTTGCTGTGGGCCTGGTGCGTGATGGGCTTGCTGCCATTCCTCAGCAGCGCGGCAGCCTCAGAGGAGCTGGATAAAGACAGCGGCAAGGGCGTGGACCTGGCCTGAGGTTGACCTAGCCGGGACCAGGGGAAGATAAATAAAACAAAGATGAACACAACTGTAGGCTAAGCTGTGTTAAATATGAGGTCTTCTACTGTGTAATTATTCTCCTCTTATAGCCCAGAGACGTGTAAAATAATACCAACAGCTGCATAGTTGTGGACCCGTAAACTCGTCCAGTATCTCGTTTCCTTGACACACAACGGGCCTTTCCCTTACACCACCCCATCATTTCACAAAACATGCCCTAAAGCTTCCTGATTCCTCTTCTGGGATACCAATGAGGTCTTGTGAGTATGTTGCTAAATGTTTTTGCTAACAAAGCCCTGCGGTAGAGTAAGAAAAAGAGGTATGTATATGATTTTTTTGGGTGAATGTTTCTCTTATGAGCTCCTAAGTGTAACCTTCACCTGAACACTCAAGATCCATTGATCCTTTTGCAGCAGGTTTCAAATCCAGCATACAAAACTAAATGCTCATGTACATGGAAAAATGCTCAATGTGTTTTGTTTCCTCCTTACATACTAGGGATGTACATTCCAACTAATTTTGAAGACATGAACGAACATCAGGTTGACTGCAGAAAGGGGGGAAAAACCAAAATAAATAAATAAGTAAAACAGGCAGAGGTATAACTTATCCTTATCTTGTTAGGCTACAAATAAAGAGTTACATCACACAGTGGAACAGATTTCAAAAAATGTTTCATTTTTCATAAATAGCTGAGAAATCAGTAGGTGTTACACTGTAGACCCTATTATTATGAAATGGATGTGTCTAGAAACAACAACAGCTCAGCCATATCACAGGAGACTGCAAACTCTCAAGGCACAATAAGGCACAATACAGGGCAGCCAATCAGAACAAAGCTCATTTAAATATATCAGTCTTAAAGGTGCAGGAACTACAACAAGTACATTTAGGGATAAAGACAGCCTGGAAAATAAAACCATACATATGATATAAGTGGACATTATATACCAGACAATGCCAGACAAAATGTAGGATATGGGTCTGTTAAAGATGCACTTTGTTTGTAATGTTAAGTTTTCCAAAAGAAAAAACATTTCCAGAAAAACTCCGGATTCCACAATTAACTGAAATAATCATCAGATTGTGAAGAGGCAATAATGAGTCACTTTAGTGATGAATCACTATCAGTCCATCATGAGAGAATGAAGAATGTAGCGCTGCTGCCCCGATGGCATATTCTAATCTTACGTCAATCACGTTAAAGGTACTGCTCCAGGTTAGCTCATTTAATGACAAGTAGGCAATGGACAGAGGAGTAAATGCAATGAAGGCTGAAGCCAAGGTACTGTCACAACTTCTCAAAGAAAACACAAAAACAAAAAAGCAAAACAAATTGGCACTGCTTTCCACCACTGGACGAAATGTGATGCTGAGCTTCAACATTTCTTCTAGCCTGGTAAGTAAACAGCTGTTAATGCTAACACTGAGGAGGAGGGACTGTGCTTTCCCTTGTTTCTTCTGACAGGGGTCAACTTTTTGGTGATATGGTGACCCCTGCTTTATTGGAGTATAAATTTGACAGGTTGTGTCATCTTACAAATCACTCCTATAAGTAGTGATAATATCCACAATATGCTCATATATATATTCTGTGATGTAATGTATCACAACAACAATAACTTATCCTCACACTGATCTTGATATGGTCATGATATAAGTAACTGAGTAATCAAATGCCTGTAAAGATGAACTGAAACGGTAACAAACCTTCCAAAGAGTGCAGAATGTTACTGGTGAAAGATAAATGGGTGTGGCTATCAAACTGTTTCTTACTTTCTAACTGTACGAACAGACAGATATGCATTTTATTGTGCAAATGGCAACCAATTATTCCGATTATGCAGATTCATCAAAAACATTTGAATCAATTACTTTTTTAATTGAGTAATCTAGCCATAGTTTAGTTATTGAAAACTAACAAAGAAACCATGCTCATTGTATTACAACATTTCCGAAATCTATGTCCTCCAACGTTCTGTACATATTCACCCTGGTAAAGGTTTCTTTCTGAAGTGTGACCATTCCTCTGCACATGGTTTCACCCCAGCAGGAGAGCAAGGTCAGCCTGTGTGAGATTTACACCAGTTCTGGGAAAGGGAACTGCAGCAGTAGGGACGGGGGTCCTGATGGGAAGAGCCCATGTGTTTGCAATATCCGCCCCATGCTAGCTAGGACGCACGTCTAGACTGTTACACAATGCCTTAATACCGGCATACCATTTCCCATCTATACTGACTCCATTTGATCTGCTTTCTGCCGATTCATTCCCTCTATTTCCGTCTGATTGTTCTTAATTTTGTTTGCTGTACTTTTTTGTCCTTCTTCCTTTTCCTTTTTTTCAAGGGTTTCCTTTTTCAACTACTTTTCTTTAGTGCTTTGCTCTCAAGGAGCCAAAAATAAATAAATAAATAAAGAAACAAATAACTGAACAAAGACAAATTTAATAAAGCAAAGTCATGAGACGTGCATGGATTAGCATATCATTACTTAAGAACTGGGCACGCATTTCGGTAAACAATGGAACAAATAAACAAACAGGCTTAAAATCACCTTCATTGCACCGTTGTCCTTCGTCTGAAGGACGCAAATGCAACCAAACAAACAAGGTTCTTGAGGAATACAAATAAAGAGGGGCACAAACAAATGAGTACAAGAAGTAATTATAAAATTAGGAAAATTATGGTGGCTCAATGAGCACTGTCAAGGGTCCACTTTTCAACTGGCAGGGATATAACAGCTCTTATATGTTGCTTTAAAAGTGAGATTCAGTTCTACCTGCACTCTGGAGTCAACTAAAAGGAGTGAAAAATGCTTTGTTTCAGACTAAAGCCCTAATAAAGCAAAGACTCTGTTAAATTCTGGGCACAGCGTGGCGGACAACTGTTTTAAATGGACCACTCAGGTCACAAGCTCGCCACTGAAAACAAAGGATCATGTACGGCCATTTATTCTACCATTTCCAAATCTAGGCAACAAAAACAATGAGAGGAGGCACATCGCTGGGATTATGACTAGCCTTGTGATTAAGACGGGACACTTTCCCTCCCCCCAAGTCGGTGTGAGGTTGAGGCCGAACGCTCCGGTTCCCCAGTTTGCGTTCTGAAGTTCAGACACAGTCTCCCCATGAGTTTACAGCCTACAAATGTTCTAGTGTTCCTCCACAAACCGCTCGGCCAGTTGTTTTTGGCAGCTCGTTGGCAGCACTTCGTATATTTTACTCCCGAGCGCCACGAAATACTAATTATACCGGACGAAAGAAAAACTAAGTGAAAAGCACACCTAGGGTGCCAAAAGAAACAAACCCCTCCCCCTAAAAAGGAGAGAAAAAGCAAAATAGGATTTTTTTTTTCTACAAAAACTCCTGGTGTGTTATGATAATACTTAATACCATCCCGTTGCCGCGCTAAACATTTTCCTGACCTTAAGGCACACGTTTCGGGTCAGATGAAAAGGGTCCGGAGGGAGTAGTGAAATTCCGCCTTTCGGAGGAAGCTTTCTCGTATGGTGCCTTCAGCAAAGTCCGACAGAAATGCGCACAAACACACACCTCGGTCTGTTCTGCGCCTCTAGAGCCTGAAGGCCTGTGAGACAGGACTTAGAAAAAGCAGAGAAAAGCATACATTAGACAAGAAAGCTGAAGAGACACACAGCCGGCAGAGCTGTGTTGCTCTTGGACAGCCTCCGAGGTCATGCAACAAGTAATCTAATGTGATTGAATATTTTTTCATCCGGCCTTCACGAACGTTCAATCCAGATGTTTGGCTTGTTAGAAGAAAGATGGAGAATTTTTGTCTCGCGTTTATGCATGTCAAATCTCTATACCTGCTAGAAAGAATTTCTCTTTGTCCGTCCTAATGAAAACAATCCCTTCGGTGTGAGAGAGGGCACGTCAGTATGGAGGCCATATGTTCAGAGGTAGATGGACTGAGTCACAGTAATAGGCTACCACCCCTAATGTGCACTGAACTAGCTTATAAAACTGCAGCTCTAATGTATGCGTTTGCCAGATTTACTGTAAGCATCGGTTTTCCTCTTGCTTCAGAACAGTACGCCTCGGTTCATGTGAGAGAAAGTGAGAGAGGGATAGAGGAGAACATCTGGAGGATGAAATCGAGCAGAGCACTGCAGTACTCAAAACTGACCTATGCTTTAAGATCAGTCTTAATGTCGACCTGAAACGAGCTGACTTTTTTGGCCCTGTTCAAGGTCATATTATGCACAGTTCATCATATCGACAATGTTCCAACAAAACCGCGTATCTCCAAAATAGTGACTAAACACTCCGAACTTATAACGGAAGTTAATGTAGCAAGAATTTTTCCCATAGAATTTTAGACCATTTCTATTTGTCTGTTCATTGTGAAATTTTAACACATAACAAAAACAATAAAAAATGGATATACAAGATTTTTGCATGACAGTGAAAACATTATAGGGTGTAAAAACTAAATAACTAACTTTGAAACTAAACTTTTATTTTGTATCTAAATCTGATTTTTTATTCTGGATTCTGATTTTTAATATCACAAATAATATAAACCAACAACATCTCCCACCACCCTGCCTTTCATCAAGCAAACACTCTTATAGCTCAGAGACCCTCCTTGATATGGCGTTTCACTTGTATAATGAAAATGTACTACGACTTCTGACTCTAAGACATGTGATTCTGATATTTTAATTAATGTAATAAATTTAAAATAAAAAAGACTTTTCTAAGTAACTATCTACTATGTACCTTATCAGATTAACTAGGACCTTGTTGGAAATATTTCCCACCTCTCCACAAAGACGAATGCTGAGATGCAACAGACAACACTGTAGCTTTCTTGATATCTAAGAATCATGTACAAATACCACAATAAAACAACAGCATATGAACTCAAAAATGAACACTGTTTTTTTTTTATAAATGTTGACATGTCACTTCCAAAAACAACCCAACTGAGGGTCCTCCAAAACAGGCAGGAATGGTATTTTATAGCTACTGTGAAAAGTAAATCAGGATTTGAATACTGTGGCTAAATACACTGGGTATCATATAGTGTATACAGTATACGATTATACAGTACAATTAATATAGATAGCATATTATTGCTAATATCAGAACTTTATTTTTCTGCACCATTTGCAAATTCCATTCATCCATTCATCTGGCTACAGAACCACTGTTGAACAGATATAATTTAGATGGTGGAGCATTCTCAACACATCAGTGACACTGACATGGTAGTTGCATCGTAGTGTATTTGGTGCTGGTATGCATGTATCAGGTAAAGGAGTGGTGTTGTCCTGTGGTGAGACAATAAACCATTGATAAAAGGCCAGAGCAGTGGTCTATAAATATGTGCATATAAGTATTTTAGTGGCACATGATTATCATGTCGATGCAATATGGTCAAAAATATTTTTATATTCAGTTTGTTTTCTATAAAAAATAGAAATATTCAACTAATATTTCAAAAGAAGACTGAATATTATGGGACCCATAGTTCTCAAGTCTGGAATTGAAGTTTTAGCGTTAACTATAAAACAGTAGGCCAGCCATAATGGAGAAGTTTTATTTTGCTTTCTGCTAGGAACCAAATAAAAAGCTTACATACATTAGAAACATTAGCAAAAAATGGCCATAAATGATCGATGATTATGTCTGAAAATGCCAGGCAAATATTCAGACCAGACCACTACAAACATTCAAACTGTGATGTTAGATAAAACTAATGTTATAGGCTATTGAATACAAAATCATTTAATAATGAAATGCCTGCCAGTTGAGGACAAGGTGGAAGTTGTGGCCACTGTAAAATACTGTGCGGACCGCTGGGACACAGAATGGCCAACATAAATTGTTCATATCAATAGATGGGCTACACAAGCAACATGAACCTACAAGGTGCAGTCCGATGCAAAAGCATTGGGCAAGAAATTGTATAGAATACATATGAATATAGTTAGAAGAGCTGATGTCCAGATTTCTCTGCACATCAACCATTGCATGGGTTTGTTCATTTCCACCTAGAAGTCTTTCTGCCAGCATAATGGAAAGAGCTTTGATATATTTAATTCATATGACCTAATAAAATATTCTACCCATAGCTCTCTTATCCGACTAACTAGGACCCTGTTGGCTCTCTGTGTGTGAGCAATGAGGGTTAAAAGAGGAGGGGTGAGAACCTCCTGCTGTGAAAACAATTCATACCAGCTGGTTGAGATGAAACAGACAGCAACTGCTGCTTTCTTGATATCAGCAAATCATGTGCAACTTACCACAACACAGTACCATTTAAACACAATAAGAACACTTTTGAATGTTGCCCTGCTTGCCCGTTCACTTACGTTAAAATATATTATAGCAAAACTATGTAAGAAAACAAATGTATATGAAATGGACCTGATGGACCCCTGAAAGAGAGGAAAATGGCATTGTATTGATTCTGTCCAACCAATAAAATCAATTACCACATTTGTTACCAATAAATTTAATTGCTGATTAGTTGGTGACAGTTTGACATGTAGGCATTATCGTTTACTGGAGTGAAATGAACAATAGCACACTGGCAGAACCTTCACAACCAAAAATTTCCAAAGAATGGGAGAATTTCACTCTTAACTGCAACTGCAGATTGCGACATGCAACATTTGTTAAGATGATTTTGTCTGGTATAGATAACATCAGTTAAGATGGTGACCTAGCTAGCTAATGTTAAAGTTAAAACTAGCCATGTCACTTCAAATTATGAGTTGTGCCATTTTCTTGTGCCATGTTTTGATGTTAATTCTCTCTTGGTCAGTAAATTGTTAATGTAAATATACCAGAGAGCTGCACGGAAATGGGCATAGTGATAATGGCACGGATTACCACGGTATTCCAGTAGGTTGGGGTGGGTGGGGGGTGGAAGAAATAATCTGGAAATTTTTATTAAATTTATGATATTCCCATGGGAACAGTAATAAAATGTCACGGCAGTAGCATTGTAAATGCCATCTTTCACATAGTTCAATTCAAAACATTCTCAGCTTCTGAAGTAGAACTTTTGATACTTTATAAATCGCAAAACAATCTCCTGTCTACGCATGCGTGTTCAATGTGTTTAATATAAGTTAAAGGATTTACAGAACATTTGGAAAACAGTGAGCCCTAATACCTTACGCCTCCATTCACTATCAAACTAGAGATACAGAGGTGCACAATTATGTTCAGAATGCACTTCAATGTGCATTTCAACATCTACACAATATTCTGTAATCAGGAACAAAAATATGGCTTAAAAATTAGATATTTTTTTGGAGTACTGGAGTATTAAAGAGTAATTAGTCTTTTACTTGATACAAATGTCATAAGTCAAGTAGTAGATCATTACTTTCAATAACTGATCGATTATTTGATTATTAAAATAGTCGTTAGCCCTGTATACTGTAAATACTGATCTTCCTAAAGGAGAGGTTTGGAAATGGTTAAGCTAACGCAGTGACATACAGACACAATTATAATGCATTTAATTATATCTTTTCTGTTGTTTTCTGATACTTTTTGCCCAGATAAATGAATTTATTTACTGTACTGTATGTGCTTGTAATAAAGGGAGGAGTCCACTATTCTACTGATAATAAACACTGAGCAGAAACTCGTTTCACTGAGAATGTAAACCACTGCAGCATGTATTTTTTCAGGATTTTGATGGGAATTAGGGTAGCACAGTTATGAGTTTATACACTAACAAGCAGCAGTCTTAGAGAAACCGCAGTGCATTTTTATTTTTAACTGTAACACCCCCCGCACTCGCGCACACAAACAGTACCACCCAGTGCTTACACTCTTACCCCACAACACGATTTAGCTTACATTCTGTCTTCTGGCCCATTTCAGGCTTTATGACCCCTGAGAGTCAAGGTGCTTTAAACTGCTTTATGTGTACTGGTTGTCTTACAGCTTCAGCACATCTAAAAATACACGCAAGGCCTGTAAACACATAAAACTCTGGGCATCATTTGGCATGACAGTCTATTATGGGGTTACTTAAGATAATGATGGATAACAAACTTGAAACCACGATAGCGACGGGCACAGTTCTGCTATGGCATCTTATGCTGGGGGGTTGTTGTTGTGTGTGTGCATGTGTGTACAGTGTGCGCGTGTGTGTGTGGGCAGTAAACAGGCAGCGTCAGTCAGTCTCCTGGGCATGTGGCGGGAGGAGTCGGGGCTGTCTGTGCTCAGAGCCAGAGGGCAGAATGTAACACTGAGAAACAGCCTCAGTGCCAACTCACAAACACACACAACCGCTGCAGCCACAGGCCAGGGTGAACAGGGAGAAGCAGAATGAAGCCTTTGTCCAGCCGTGGGTCGATCCATATCAAAAGAGACAAGCTGTCCACCTACTGTCCGCTACCAATTATGCAGTTGTACAGTGTGCCAGATACCAAATGGCATGAGCTTTCAATACATAGATACGCAGACATACAGATTAGTAATTTTCATAAGATAAGAGATATTAATTAATAATTAAGGGAATGATATGTGAACAATAGGAGTTTCCAAAAATGATTAAAAGATACAAAGAAAATGCAAAAAAGAGCATTAAAACGGTTCCCATCAGTTTTTTGTACTTCCATCTTTGAGAGAAACAAGCTTCACTTTTGCATCAGATCTAAAAAATAGCCTATTTATCTTTCCACTGTGAAAGACAGTGGTGGACAAAGTGCACAAGCTGAGTACTTGACTTAAAATAGAGATAACCAAGGAAAAAAACTCCTCCAATAAAAGCAGAAGTTCCTCCCTTTAGACCTCCACTTGAGTAAAAGTACTAAAGTATTTACTTTCAAATGTACTAAAGTATTGAGAGTAACAGTAGCATGATTTATTATGGCACTAATGTCCTATTATCATTTCTGGAACAAGACTCTTAATTGACTCACTGTAGGTGTAGAGACTCTAGTGTCACCAATGTTTCAATAGAAGGTCATTAATTAGTCTGACACTGATGCCTATTCAAATGACCATAAGCACAAAACACTGAAGGAGAACAGTTTTCATTAGCTAGAACCAATTAGGTCAAAACAAGCTCAAAACAAAGTGACTGCTGTACACTGATTGGTGGGCTCACTTCACGCTTCTTTAGTTTGGACATGTTATGTTTTTATGCACATATAAGCCAAAATGAAGATATTAGAGTAAGTAAGATATTAGAGTTTGAAATGTGGTGGAGTTAAAGTAAAGAGTCCCCCAGAATGGAAACAAAGTACAATTACCAATTACATTTCTTCATTACTATCCACTACTGATGAGAAGCATGTAAGCGATATGGGTCTGAAAAGGTGTGTAGCTGTCAAGAATATCTTATTGAGAAAAGGAAATTGAAAACATTTGAAAATCAAATAAAGACGCTGCTGGTGTTCTCAGAATAGTGGACTGACCACCGCAGCGTCCAGAATGTGCTTGGGATTACTCAGATTGTGAGAAGCAGAAACCAATGCAAAAAAGGATGGAAGACATGAGCACACAATAAATGAAGAAAAAAACGTTTGAAGCTTCTGTGTAATATTTTGTTTAATATGTTTTGGTTTGAAACATAATTTGATGCATGATAAACAGATCTGAATGATTTATACTATGCAAAGTTTTAGCTAGCCATAAAAATCTTACTTAAAAATAGAAGAAAAGGAGGAGCATTTCAAGAGAACAACACTTGGCCAACTGTTGAGTATGGGGTGGATGTGTTTTGCTTTGGGGCTGTGAAGCAGCCAGTGGCACAGGAAATGTTCTAGAGACTGAGGTAAGGTTGGATTCTGCTAAATATCAACAAATCCGATTGCCCTACAATCAGTGAAGAAACTGAAGATGGAAACAAATATACATCAAAATCAACTTCAAGAAAAGATGAAGGTTGTAACTTTGCAGTACCCAGACATAACTATTATTGACAGTCTGTGGTTAGATCTTACACAAGCAGTGCATGCAAGACCACTTAGGAATATTTCTGAACTTGAAAAGTTCTGTGAGGAAGCTGCAGGAAGTGGCAAGAAATAGACTGTGAGCTGGCTACAAGAAATGTTTGGAGGGTTTTAGTAAGCACTGACAAAGGACAATGGACAATGCACAGGCCCCTTTTTAGTGTTTTCCCCTAGTATGTTAAGTGTCCCTTTTACACTATTCTCAGTGTAGTTACACAGAAGTGGGCAATATGATATTGTATCGTTACTGTAATGAATTGTACTATCATGATAAACAATATCTTTTATTGTAAATCATTCAATTTACTCAGTGCAGTAAGTGAAACACTGAATTAAGTCATGTTTCTAAACAATTTGGCACTACTAGTATATTGTGCTATATATGTATACAGTATATACAGTATATCATTGCTGTCCAATGAAAACATGTATCTCATGTATATCATTTTTGTCAATTTTATGCATCATTTGAACACAGCAGTTGCATTTTACATTGTGTGAAAAATTCATGAGGAATGGACCCACAGAAATTGCTTATAATATATAATATATATATACAACTTCTGTTGAAAGAAGTCTGAAAGTTAAATGATGCTATGGACTCCAGACTTGTAAGGGTTAACAGATAACAGATAAGCAGGGAATGTATTAGGGGAAGTATTAGCAGGAAGCAATTCTTCATGTCAAAAAGAAACAGCTTAGTGAGGGCCTAAAAACAGACTGGCTTCATAAACAAGTCTGCTGTTTTGCTCCGCAGGCAGAAATCGGTCCGTGGGTGTGAACAAGCAGGCACACAGTGAATCAGCCTCAGGTGGCTAAAAATACACAAATCTTGGCCTAAATGACAGAGGGCTTCACACGAGCAGGGTTAGTGGGCCGCCGCAGACGGCTACAGAAAGAAAGGAGGGCAGCCGGGGGGAAAGCAGTGAAAAAGGAAGAGAAAGAACAGAGGGTAGAAAGCTGGGCCTTCAGACGGTGTCCATTAGGCATCAGTCATCAGAGAGGCTGAGGACATTGGTGAGTCAAAGATGAGGTGAGTCACAAACTGATGACTACTGTTCACCTCTGCTTCTCATCAAACTCTCCACCCCAAGAACTGCATTTCCTGCCAAAGCTCACACACCCACAAATACACATACACACACTTCCACACACAAGAGCTCGAAATATTTACCCGAACCAGACAGGACTCGACTGTTCACGCCGTGTTCTCTTGGGTTCGGATAACGTTTCTCAAATATTTGTTGGGCTCGGGTCAGAGTTTAAATGATCACTTTGGGTTTCTCACAAGCAGGGTTTGATTTTGGAGACAATACAAGAATAAAAACCCCTTATTAAAACTGTCATCCCGTGCTTTGGATTCATGTGACACAAAAGTCTACAGCAGTGACTTAACTGAGTAAAAACTACCAGCAGTTGAAAAAATCTGTTGGCAAGGCACTAACATTCCGCCAGATTAATATACAGGACTTTTAAGCATGTTGGGGAATGTGCTATCCTACATTAATACAACATTTATTGTGCTTATGACACACTTCTGAAAACATGGCTGTTAAACTGGGCTAGTTGAACAAGCACAGTGCTGCCTATACATCGGCTATATGCTATAAAGTACATTTCAGGACCTTGTCAATTCATAGTGTTACGCTTTAGACATCAGACAAAATCCTCCACCTTGGACTTTTCTTCCTTTAACCCTGCTTTTGTTAAGGTGGAATGTAAACCTCATTTTGGATAGCTGATATTCATTTTGTTTGTCTGACATTGCTGCTACAAGCTAACGCTTAGTGAAAGCTCACGAACAATCTAATCCACGCAATTTTCTCTTAATCTCAAATGTAGACTATTAGCTAAAACTGACTACATTTGTCTGGAGTCTAAAGTTTGTGGCTTTAGTTTTGTACTGATGCTACTTGGATACCCTGATAGCAAGAGTGACAGACCACTTTTGGCCCACCAGCGGCAAAGCTGGCTCTTCACTGGCATTTGATTCACTGTTTTCTGGGCAGCCTAAAAGTTTTTTTCCACTCAAAGTCCAATTTATTTATTATTCCATCTTTTCTTAGTTTTGTTATGAAATATTACGATAGTAAATATTTTTTAGTGTCAGCAACATTTTCACCTAAATAATTTTATATCAGACCTAGTGACTGTTTTTCTGTCAATTGTTTGAAATATTTGTTTCAATTTAGTTTATTTTCAAAAAAAAAAAAAGGCTGTACACAATTAATATCTAGTTAGATCTTTTATGGCGGACAGTAACGTGGTACCAGCAGTAGCAAAAAGTCAGCGGGGTGCCAACCTTCCCAGATGGCAAAGATATAGTGCTGCTGGCCCACTGTTGGCACTGGCAATCTGTAGTAAGCCAAAGGTGGCCCACATATTTAAAACACGCATTTAGCCCACATGTTCCAAAACAGATCTGGTCCACTTCTGTCACAGATATGCCAGTGCTGTCTACTGGCAAACCAAAATATGTCAGCCAAAAGTGGCCCACATATATAAAAACTCATGAGGTCTACATGTTCCTGGACAATTGGACAACTTCTGGCACAGATGCAGCAGGCTGCCTACTTGTGGCCCGTATCTGGTGCATATGTGGCCCACATCTTGCAACCAGGAGTGGTGCGCCCAAGTGACATCAATACGTTCTGCAAGTGGGCCAGAAGAAAATGGGGAATGTGGGCCAGGTTTGGGCCAAAAAAAAAATTTTGCTATCTGGGTTATCAAGCCAGCGGGCCGATATAGGCTTGCTATCTGGGTAATGTTGCTACCAATGAATGATTATAGCAACTGAGTAACATGGACAAAACCATGAACTACTACTACTATTAGTGCACTTTTGTATAGTTTTTCTATGCCATACACTGTGAGAAACCACATAAGTAAGACCTTTTTGCGATTAATTAACCCCTTTAAATTCAAGACTTAAAGCATGCGAGGGCTTTTTCCTTGTGGACGACATGAAATACAATGCCAAGTGGCTGAGCGATTCTGAGTTATAGAAGGGTGCCAGGGGTCCTGGCCATTTAAGGAGTCAAACAGATGATTTAGTCATGCAGTTTGCACAATGCTAATCAGTGGCCATTAGCTTCCATTACTCATTAGCCACACAGAATCCACACCCCCCCCCACCCCCAAACATCTCTCTCAGCTTTATACACTGACTCTACAGTTCTCCTTCTACTGCGAACACTCATATTTACCTCTCTGATGAATCTGAACTGCAGTGACTCACCCCGCTGCTGTTTCTCAGCCACAAGGCCACAGAGGGCAATGACTCAGCACTCTCTGCTTCAGCAACACAAACACATGCACACATGCATGGACATTTACTTGAACCTAACCATCCAAAGCTAAAAAACACTCTATTGTGAATGCGACCCCGTTGGTTGAGCAGACTGCCACGTCTGCATTCCATGCTGGTCTGATGGTGGTTTATGCCAGTCTAGTATTGGTTTAGCTGGTTACCCATTCCATTTCTGGCACACCATCATCCAAAACACAACATATGCTGGCTTAGCGTGTGACCCGCTATGCTGTTCTACGCTGGCTGCTGTTTTTCTAGCGAGATCCTGTTGAGAAAACACACATTTCAGGAGCTCAAGTACAAAAGACCCGTCTTCCTCATCACATTCACCACAATGAGATGGAAATCCCCCTACTTTACAAACAAGTGGGACGAAAAATGCATTATGTGTAAGGCAAGACGGTCATATTCAGTGATAAAGAACTGCTCCTGGGTTAATGTAGCAAAGGATGAAAAGACCTAAATGAAGCTTTCAACCCCGGATTTCACAGGGTGGCCCTCTAAAAAACGGCCCAAGATGACGAGGGAGTCCAAATCGGACTTTAATCCTCTACTGCCATGGTTCATTTCAATGACAATCTCTGGCGATGAGGACTCTAATCAGAGAATTTCAGAGCTGCAATTTAAACGAGCATTTTCCCCTACTTGCTTTAAAGCAGTTTATTTCCCCTGACAGGGCCCTTCTGAACGGTGATAATGGATGAATGAGAAATGTCCGAATTGGGCTTTAAGCCCTGCTGAGACTGAATAAATGTTCTCTTAAATATCAGCCAGGGTGAAGATAGGAAGGTAAGAGGGAGAGAGAGAAAGATAGAGAGAGAGAGAGAGAGAAAGAGAAAGCATTCCATCACATGAGATGAGATGAGCATGAGCATATTCTTGGCTAAGGATCTAAATCCCTGACCAGCTATTAGAAGAAAGTCTTAACATAGCCCTTTGTTCTGGGTTTTTTCATCATCTCTCAGTCCAACACACATGCACACGCACACACACTCTCACTCGCTGGTTACACACACACACACACACAAACACACATACGTTTCTATACAACGTCAGGACACAGGATCCCATATGTATTATATGTCATCATTGTGTTTTGCAGCTGCTGCTGACACTGTCAAAATTTCATGGTGACAGGACCAACAGAAATGGTCCAAAACTACAAATAAAATTTTGTTCCATTAACTTGCTTTGAAAGTCAAGGATGTTTTTGAGTTGTCCTGTGAAGCTGTTTAATTAGTTAAATGTGTAATATCTGTATGCAATATGCAACCCACATTATGCATGATATGTAAATGATATGTGCCTACATAGCCATGTGCAAATGTTTGGGCACCCCTGCTCAAATGACAGGTTTTGTTGATTTTCCAACTAACAATAACAACAAAGTTTACACATTCTCTACAGGAAAAACAAATTAAAATGCACATTTTAATGCACAATTACTGTTTCAATATGTTCAACTTTGCAACACTGTCATATTCTCTGTACAGTAGTGCATGATTTGCGATCCCATCAGAATTTTGCATATTTCTGCATAAATTTCTAAAACAAGACTTCTAAAACTCCTAAAGGTAGATTAGGATAAACAAATTAGACAAAGATATTAGACTTTTATTTATTAGTCATTTATTTATTAAGGAAAATGATCCAATATTACCTATCTGTAGGTAGCAAAAGTATGTGAACCTTTAGGATTAGCCGATAATTTCAGGTGTTTTCAATTAATGGGTTGACAATCAGGTATTAGTGGACGCCTTGCTGTATTTAAAGAACAGGGATCTTTGAAAATCTGATCTTCACAACACATGTTTGTGGAAGTGCATCATGGTACAAACAAAGGTGTTGATCCTCATCAGGCTGGAACAGGTAACAAAACCATCTCTTAAGAGTTTGTTTCCACCAATCCACAGTCAGATAGATTGTACAAATGGAGGAAATTCAAGACCTTTATTACCCTCCCCAGGGGTGGATGACAAACAAAGATAAAGCAAGGTCCACAAGGTCACAAAGGAACCCAAGGTAACTTCTAAGTAACTACAGAGTACAACTTTCTCACATTAGCAGATGTTAATGTTCATAAGCCCACCATCAGGAGAACACTGAACGACAATGGTGTGCATGGCAAGGTTGCAAGAAGAAAACCGCTGCTTTCCAAAAAGAACATTGATGCCCGTCTGCACTTTGCTAAAGATCACACAGACAAGCCAGAAGGAACAATGTTTAGAAGAAAACACTGCATTCCAGCATAATATCCTTATCCCATCTGTAAAACATGGTAGTAGTATCATGGATTGGGCCTGTTTTGCTACGTCTGGGTCAGTACGGCTTGCCATCATTGATGGAACCATGAATTCTGAATTATACCATTCCTAAAGGAATGTCAGGATATCTGTTTGTGAGCTGAATGTCAAGAGAATGTGGGTCATGCAGCAAGACAACGACCCTAAGTACATATGTCGTTATACCTAAGAATGGTTAAAGAAAAATAAAGTTAATATTTTGGAATGATCAAGTCAAAGTCCTGACCTTAATCCCATGCGAATGCTGTGGAAGAACCCCAAGCAAGCAGTTCATTGGATGACACTTACCAACATAACAGAGCTGAAGCTGTTTTGTATGGAGGAATGGGCTAAAATTCTCTAAGCTGATATGCAGCACTGATCAACAGTTACTGGAAACATTTAGTTGCAGTTAGTTGCAGTTATTGCTTTTCAGATACTAAAAAAGTGTTACATACTTATACCCTGATAATACTGAATTATTTTCCTCAATAAATAAATGATTAAGTCTACTATTTTTGTCTTGTTTGTTTAATTTGGTTCTCCATATCTACTTTTAGGACTTGTATGAAAATCTGATGAAGTTTTAGATCAAATTTATGCAGAAATATGAACAATTCTAAAGGGCTCACAAGCTTTCTAGCATCACTGTTGCCAGTTGAGCAGGCGTGTTTGAATGTTTGCCTTCATCTGTATATAATAAATCAATAACCCATGAAAAGCAGTCTGTAACAGTGATGTACAATACAATAGTGATAATAGATCCTTAAGAATAAAATCATTCTTTATGTCGTACAACCTTTATTGTATCCAAATACTAAATACCAAATACTGCTCAAGTGTCAGGTTTACAAGAAAGCCCAAGTAGGTCTGCGTAGGTCTGCAAAATTCTAGAAGTAGTTTCACTTTTTTATTATTCTCTTTTCAGGAGTCTGGATGAAGATTCTGTTGAGTTTTTTTATTTACTGTTTTTAGCAACCAATAAACACTTGGACATGAATGCTGAAGAATTTTTATTACTGTGATGACTTTGCAATTAGTTCACTTCTCAGCAATGACGTAACTAATTTCAGCAACATCCAAACTGTTCCTTTGCGTCTTCACTGCTGCAGCCAATCGCTTCAAAAACGATGTTGTTATTAGTGACGCAAATCAATGACTCAAAAATACACCCCAAAATTCAGTTGTGTGACTGTTTTATTAACTCCACATTCAGACTTTAGATGAAATCCAGCTTGCAGTGACAGCATTACTTGTTAGCAAGACGAACTTAGAAATGACCTAATGCATGTTAGGAAAATATGCACCTCCTTTACGTCAGGAAACAGCAGGATTTCTGGAAAGCGGCTGAGGGAATACTGATAAATAGAAACAACAGATGCAGATGTGCGGTTTTGTTAAAGGCAGAACAAAGACAAGCCTCTGAAAGTGTGCCTTATGATTAGCCAATGACTGTGTGTTACAGTGTTTCTCCATTGCTTATAAACTTCAGTCCAGTCAGACAATGTCTTTCTCAGTAAAGAACCAGATTTCTACTTTACTTGCGTATCAAAATTTGGGTATTGAAATTCAATGCCTTTATGATTCCCACCAAATTACTTCGATATTATGTGGCCTTAAGTTAAGCCATGTGCAACATGCAGCTAAACAGGCCTAGAGCCAGAACTGAATCTTGAGTGGGCCATCTGACAACCATAAAGGACAAAAAAGGGCTAAAAACATATAGGACAATAAATACATATGGTAGATCTATTCAAAAGATCAACAGATTCAGGATAGAACAGGAGAGCCAAATTCACGGCAAATCACCAAAGATCAGGCCATTTCTCACAACTGTCTGCTGATGTGTCCTTCACAATATACATCGCATCAATAAAATGCAGTCAATACAAAGTGATGCCTGTAAGCCCTCTTATGTAAATGAATGTATTCTTTTATACCAGGCGTGCAGGGCTAGCAGCGGCAGGAGCACACACAATATTTACCTTCACTTTTTTTGCCGCCTGCCACAATAAAAGTGTGTATGAAACAGTGATTCTGTGAGGCATGAACTTCAGTGTCCCCCCTGACTCTGACTCTGACAGTGACTCCCCTGACCTGCTAAAGATTTCAAAATGCTATAACGGTGACTGATCATGTTATGTTATAATAAATTCAGCATGCTATCATTTTCTAACTGCCAACCTGGACGTGAAGAGTCAGTATCTTTACAAACTTATAGGCTCTAGATATTAAATTATACGTATACCATATAATAAACCATATACGCTCTGGTGCTCACACTGAGACTGTTAAGTAATTGTCTTTCTCTCTCTTTCTCTCTCTCTCTCTCTCTGACTCTCTCTTTCTCTACAGCATTTAACAGCTTTCGTTGCGCTTTGTTCTCAGGCACTTTGTCAGCGGCACTTTGCCCAGACATCCAGACCCCATGACATCATCACTCCAGACTTGTACATCTGGCCTATGTGGAATGTGATCTGACCTCAGCGATTCAGCATGTCGGTCCACTTCACAGTTGGACACCTGAATCAATAACTGACCTTGATAACAGACAACTGATTTTCTATTTATATAAATACTTTTAAAACAAGTAATAAGCTAAACAGATTCAGAGTTCAATTCAATTTAATAAACCAGTTCTTTGAACAATGAATCACATGTCTTATCTCACAGATTCACTGATTTCCAAGTCAAGTACATTAGTTTTACTCAGTGTACCAGATGTCTGCTTTTTATAATCATTAAACTTGGGCTCAATACAAGCACAACAGAAAAACAAACAGAAAAAATGGCTAATGAAGGGCAGAAAATGTAAGCAAATTTGAAAAATATATTATTAATATGTGAAGTATTTTAGATTAGGATTTTATGAGGTGAAAATGCGCACGATGAATATTTGAACTGTAAAAGCACTTCAACCTATGGTTGAAACATTGCCCAGGTTGCGTTTGCGTATCAAATCAGTGGAGTTCTTGAAATGAGTTGGGTGCTGCTAATAAGCAACTGCTCACCTCACAGAGTAAATGGGTATATAAAGGAAGGCGCTCCCTGTAAAGCTGATGATGCAATGGCGTACACTGTTTTACGACCTCCGAACAGACACATCCCACAGGCCTATCAGCACAAGAAACCAGACGGGACCGGATAGTCCTGCTGGGGTGGTTTTCGGTGGAGGGGGGCAACAGTCCACAATGTTATGCAATCGCAACCATGCATGAAATCAACAGCTCCCTAAATACACAAACCACCTTTAAAATCCACAGAAGGCACAGTTATTATCAGTTATAATTTCATATGAATCATTTAATTCTAATAACTTTTTGAAACTGCAGAAATTGCAGGTGCAGACACCAAACTTTCAGTCGATACCACATTTATTTGTGTTTCTAAGTAAGAAACAGAGTACCGACTCAGGCCTGTTAATATACAATTTAGGCCATAGTGACTGTAGACGTAGGTCAGCCTCGATATACATAATATATGCATAACATATACATAGTCAATTATATACACAATTCATAGTTTAAATGCAATTGATCAAACTTATACTCCACTCCACTACATTGGCAAGCAATGTTTGAAGCTACATTGTTAAACTTCATATACACACATAAGACCAGAAACATCACTTGGAAAACAATTGTGCTTTTAATCGAATAAACTTAGATTTTTATGCTTAGTATATACAGCATACAGCCTACATTGCTTGGCACAAGAACTGTTTACTGTGATTTGTTGTTGATAATAAGTTAAATTATTTGTCGATAATTGGTATTGAATGTATATTGGTATTGCATATTAGAATGTATTGCCATTTTGCTTGAGTTTATCAAACATACAGTACCAGTCAAAAGCACCCACTTAAACTGATGTTGTTGGTTATCTTAAAGACTCTACAGGCTTACGCTTAACAGTTCCAACTGAATGTCTGAAGATAAATGAATACCCTGATATACTACATATACTCAAGGTATATTGCCACCTTTTATATGTATAATGCTGTGCAAAAAATGTTTATCATTTTCATTGCCCAATTTAAAAGCTTTTTGTGAATATGCATGATGGACAGACCAATTAGTCCAATTAGTCCAAAACTGCTTAGAAAAAAGTTTGCTAAATCAACTCACATTGTTAAGAGTGACTGCATACTACTATAGTGCTATTTTATAGTTTGATGTCTTCAGTTTTATTCTAAAATAAATCATTAAGCTAAAAATAAGGACAACTTTCTATGAGTAGCCATGTCTAAACTTTTGACTGGCACTGTATATCAAAATGACAATAAATCTTTGAGTAAATAAAACATTTTCACATCAACAGAGGCAGTAACTCCTTTATTCAGTTTATTTACTAAGATTTACTTGACTATGTGTACAACTTTGATAGATTAATGAGATTTTAATTTCTACTTGAGTAAGTTTGCAATCTATTTTTATACTCATTCATGTTCTCTTTTGATTTCTCTTTTTTTGGGTTTTATTTCATTGTGTTCTGTTGGTTCAAAATGGACTGATTTACTGTTGTTGATGTGCCACACTCTGGAGCTTCAGCATTTTATTTTAGACCAAAAATGATTCCCAAAAGAGGAGAATAGCAGTTTATGTCACTTCTTAGACAAATAAGACATTGAAATGTGGTACTGAATGTGACAGAAATTTTTAATACTCGATAATGGTATTTATTAAGGTACACAAATTTTGATACACAAACAATGTAAGTTTCTCTGAAGCTCAATAGAGAACTCAGCACATCAATAGTTTTTGTACTGATACTTTTTTTAAACTACTGTTTAAGTTGTATGTGCTAGGCTACTTTAACTTTATTATTTCTTCATTTGATTTGAAGTCCAAATATGTTTACCAGAATGTGGGTGGAATATGGAAGCCCATTCCTGCCAAGTAGAGGAGAAAAAAAATCAGCTGTTGTTTCTTTATCTTTGTTTCTGCCAGGAGTATATACATATTTTGTCTTAGTATCTCATTTTCTCAAAATATTGACTATTTTATCAGAATATTGATTTTGTATCTTTAAATAGAGACATATTTTCTCAAAACATCAACTTGGTACTTTGAAATAATTACTTATTTTCTCAAGATGATGACCCTTTTTCTTAAAATAAACACTTCCTTTCTCAAAACTTTTAATTAGTATCTGAAAAACAAATTACTTGTTTTCTATTACCTAAAAACAGTGATGAATTTTCTAAAAATATTGACTTTCAACATAACATTTTTTCAAGATAATCTTTCTTTAAAATGTAACAATTCATTGTAAGTCATTATTCTGAGAAAATCGCTACTATTTTGAGATAATAATTTAATGTATCAGAAAATAAGTCATTATTTCAAGATACTATGTCAATGTTTTGAGAAAATATGTCATTATTTTGAGATACTAATTCAAAGTTTAAGAAAATATATTGTTTTTTTAGAAACTTTTTTTCTCATCTGCCTGGCAGAAATGGGCTTCCATAGTATGAGCTACTTTACCCATCTCTGCTTATTTGATATGCCATAATGAGTCTTTGCATGGACTTTGGTTTTGAAGGCAAACTGATAGTCTAGCCTGGTGGGTGGTACTGGCTGCCCTCCTTGCTGAAGGAGTACAAGAGAGGAAGAGGGGAGGCTGGCACCATCAGGAAGAGGCACAGTGCAGGCGCCTTGTTATCAGCTCACTCGTTCTTTCTCACTCTGCCTCTCTTCCCTTGCCAATGCAGTCAAAGCACAGCCAACCCATATACACCCGCCTCACCCCACCTCTGGCCTTCTGGGGGCCTGATCACATTCCACACGTCTTTCCCTCAAATTGCTCCAAATTGCCTTATTAAACACTAGCTTTTCAACGAGACATTTCAACTCCGCTAACATAATTCCTCTAAATGAACTGTTGTAGACCTGCATGGTTCCATATGGAGCCATATCTTCTACAGCCCACAGTATGACACTTGTAACCACAACTGCTTTTGTTTACAGCCAAATCTGGTTTCCATGCCAACTACGCCGTGGCTGGTCTCTCAGATGGCCTGTGCAGGTCCCATTTCGGAGGCGCTAAGGGGAACAACAGCTTTTCAAGCGTCACGTCTGCATGTGTTGGTCATTACTGCCACACCAGCACCTTATATGAGTAAGTAAATAATCAGTAGCTAGGGTCTGCAGTGTGTCAGCACACAAGCTCTGACTGGACAACCACAACATGACCTCACCAGCCACACATGCAGTCGGGGCACAGACCGCACAGTGGTTGGTTCTGAATGAACATACACACAGGGCAGCACGTTGGTGGGCGCCTGGTCACTAAAACACACAAATACATACACATACCTACACATGCAGGATGACTATGAATTAACATTACCAGCAGGCCTCCATCAGGCACGTCCAAAAAGTTCTAAACCCTTGTTTTGGGGACAACACGCATTAGTGATGCGGGTAATGGCCACTGGATTTAATTAAATCCAAAACAAAACCAAAAGAAACCAGTGCTAGCTGACATAGCTTGAAGTTTACACTCATAAAAGCTTGGTATAGACTTTTTATATAAGGAGATGCTAATTGTATGCTACGGCCAGCATTACTAGTCTAGTCTCGCATCTTTTAACATGAAAACAGAATTTGTAAAGAGCTGATCAGTTGGTGCCAAATGTGATTGATTTAGTATATGATGCTAGAAGTTTTAGTGCATTACATTTATACACTAAAAATAAATTTGAGCTTTTTGAAAATTGTGATGTATTCTATGTCGTATGCTCCGTGTTATCTGCTACATGACGCTATGCTATGTGACACAATGATGAATGGTGTGTCCGCATGGTGACCTTTAGAGTAGGTATATATGTGTATATGGTGACCTTTAGAGTAGGTACATATATATGGTATATATGGTATATGGTATATCTGTACAGTCCAGTCAAAAGTTTAGACATGCCTACTCAAAGAAGGTTTGTTATAAGGTTTGTTATAAAAACTAAAAAATAATAAAATAGCACTGACAGAATTATGCAGTCACCTTAAAATATGGAACTTTATGGGAGGATAAAACAGCTGTCTTGTAATGGAGGTTGATATAACAAGAGTTTTCTAAGCTGTTTTTTCTAATCAAAAGGGATCAATTCTGTTGGTCTCTTCATGCATATTCTCGATAACGAGAACTGTAAATTTCTTCTTAAAAAGAAATATGTAATACATACAAGTTTATTGTGCAACAAAATAGATATTAGAGGTGGACAATATGGCAAAAATCTAACACTGTGATACATCAAGAGTATATGTGGTATATCAGGATATGTATTGTTTCAGACATCTCATCAGCTGAACTGTTAGGTGTAAGCCTGTTGAGTCTTTGAGATCACCAAAAACATCCATTTAGTTTAGTGTGTCTAAACTTTTGACTTATAATGTATATATTACTCATAAATAGTATGAAAATGTCCCATATGTATTATGTATATTGCTGATGTCAAAACAAAACCTCCCCAAAAAAGATACATTTTAATAAGAAGTAATAATGTCTATATACATAAATACATATATATCATATTTATCTAACATAACACTAAATCAAATCCTTTTCAG
The DNA here is from genome assembly GCA_034552555.1 of Semaprochilodus insignis. Lineage (NCBI taxonomy): Eukaryota > Metazoa > Chordata > Actinopteri > Characiformes > Prochilodontidae > Semaprochilodus > Semaprochilodus insignis. The sequence continues at coordinate 20,534,387 of CM067494.1, forward strand.
CACTTAATTAAAGGAATACTGCTTATCTTTTCACAATTTTGCAAGCTAATTTTATAGTCTTGGTGGTTAAGAACACATTTTGTGTGGTGCGACAAACTCATACTTATTACAGCTTTACACAGACTTTAAGTACAAACACGAAAACTCAGATGTAATAATGGAGCAAATTAACCACTGAAAGCTCATCTAACTCCATGTCTCTTTGTATTACTGGATTAAGTGAAACTAGTCAGTTTGCATGTCTTGTAAACAATCTTTAATGCTGCAAACAATCATTTTACGCTCTAATGAATTGCTTTTGACTTGTGAACCTTGAATTGCCCGAGCCCTGTTACTACCTTCCTGTGTCTGAAAAGCTACACCTGTATGGTCCAAATCCAGCTGAGCAAATGAGTGGCAAATCAAGAGAACATAAACGTACATTTCACAGAGAGAAACAAAATGCAAACACAGAACATTCCAAATGAACAATAACGTGTTCTCATGGGAACAGAGAGAGTGATCATAGCTGACTGTCAATAGTGCAACACCATAGTTCACCTACAGCTGCTGCTACAGTTACCATCAAAACATTCCGTCTCGATTTTCAGTGCAAGAGGAGAAAAAGTGAAGTGTTTGGAAAGCCCTGTAGCTAAGGACAGGGCTCTAAACACGTCTCAACCGACGAGTCAAGACCATGGCAAGGATTCTTGTCAAAGCACAGTCTGAGTGGATGTGAGAATGTAAACGTCTGATGATTTTGCTTTATTTGTTTTGGTGTGGTTGACATATCGTGCTTGTCTTTTGTGAGATACATGAAATAGAGAATGAGGAACAGAAGATAGATAAAGCCATACAGTGTAAGTGTGTGCAGATGTGTTTGTTTTTGTTTTCTTTTTGGCAAAAAAATGTGAAAAACATAACTAACCTACAATGTAAGCACCAGTCCTGAGTTTCTTAAGTTTTTTCTTTTTTCACAAAAGCTACATGTCATATTTTATGTATACAGTCTCAGAAAATCAGTTTTACACCAATTATATCGACAACAATGCTATATATCATTCAAATAAATACAAATAAACATACATAAACAATATTTCATTTGGGGTTTTTTTAAGTTATACATATATGTTGGCTGGAACATCACAGTTAAATGATCACAGGTTCAGTTCTTGGCTTCTCGCTGCATTGCAGCCATTGCATTGATTTGTGAAATTCCATACAGCACACCTGATTTAATTTCATGGAGGGTTGATTAGTTGAAGCAGTTACTGGATGCTAAAAAAAGAAATCAGTCACTGAGATATCATTCAGAGTGGTTTGACATGAGATGGTTCACTGTGAAAAGAAAGTTACCAAATCAGATTTCTTACAGTGGCGGTGACCAGTGGAGGAACCAAGGGTTGCAATGTTTCCAACACAGTATATGCAATGTCGATAATGGCAAAATAGTGGTAAAAATTCTACAGTCTTACAGCACCCTGCATGTAGCTCTCTATCATAAATGCATTGACATAAAAACATCACATCCCAAAACCTTACATATTCAAAACAATTTCATGCAATAACTTTCTGTGTGAGAGCTTTCAGGGGCATTAAACACTTCAGCTGGCTGGTTTCTAACACCACCACTGTGAGCAATTCTGATTCAGTTCTGATTCTCTGGAACGGGGCATTTCACATGTCTTTGTCTTTTAACCACTAAACTGTGCAGAAATATCTCCTGTAAGGAGAGGTTTGGAAATGGCTAAGCTAGCACAAAGATACTATCACAAGGTTTGTTTTTATTCTAATGTTAGACATGTTTTACTGCCCAGACAAAAGGATTTCCATATCATTTTCTCATAAGAACACTACCTAAAATATTGCACCTATATCCTGTATTAATACTGGGCCAATACCAAGAGAAAGTAGGAAAGAAAAGAAGGTTGGTGACCCAGTTGAATTTCCTTTTGTTGATTTTCCAAGTGAAACAAAGTGACAACATCCTCTACAGAGAACAGAGTTCTCCACATTTTAAGGCACAGTTGTTGTTTATTTGCTGAATTTAACACAGTGGCCTGGGCAAAAGTCATGCCATTTCTTATATTTTTTGTTTATTTTCATGTTTTCCTATATCTTACACTTAGCAAATAAATCAAAATGATGCATTAAATCCCTTATTTAACAGGATGTGTTCAAATTCACAAAATGTAATATTGCAAGAAAAATATTAGAGTTATCATTTAGATTTGTATCACAAAAGTACAAAGTTTGTTTTTTAGAGCTACTCGAGTTTCACTGGCTAGCTAGAAGTCTATGAACCCAGACATTTCTTCCCAGTAAATTTGGGCCATTTCTTTTGGCCTTTTGGTCCATTCATCTTGAAATGTAAAGGGAGACAGATACTTACAAATTCTGTCAAAAACTGAAAATAGACATACAAGGTTGGCTTCGGACAACAGTGTTATATCGCACCGGTGTGGATATCGGCTAATACTCTTCAATTAGCTTCAGTACACGTATCAATGTCAGAATAGAAAAACTGGATCATATGATCTCTAATAAAAACGTGTGTGTGTGTGTGTTATGTTTGCATCCTGACCTAATTACTGAAGGTAGGTGGGTGTGTGTTGGCCTGTACCAGCAGCAGGGGTATGACTCAGTAACAAAACCTTATGCCCCATCCACCCTTCATTCAGAACACTTAGTCACAGTCTACTGCAGGCCTGAACCTACCCAGCCTGCACACACGCACACACATACACACACACACACACAAATACATCGATACATACACACAAAGAACTGTCTGAGTGTCACTCAGCTCCATAATGATACCTCACTTCCAGCATACACAACGCATTAAACAACACAGATCAGTGATGGCACTCTCAATGCCACGTCAATTAAAGCACAAGATCACATTCATTCAGCTTTTCTCATCACTCTCAAAAGCCTACATCAAAACAGAGGATCAAACTGTGCAAGTGTGTTTTTGCATTGTATTGCTCTCTATAAACCTAGAATCTCGAGTCTTTTGCTGACAGTTACACAATGAGTTTGGCTAAGACTGTGTAAAGTAAAAACATTAGATATTTCTATCCTAATGTTGGCAGAATTCAATATTTAGGATGTAAACAGAATCATTCAGATTGGTTGCATGAGAAATGCTTGAAACATTTATGTGGCAGTGATAGGAACCAGATGTCTGAGGTGTTCTTTCAAAAGCTACTTCATAGAAACTTATTACACAACACAACACAAGTTGTTAAACATGGTTCTTATTAGTAAGCACCCAAAATAAATAAATACTAAGTATATAGTAAGTAAACAAAAATAGTTTCTAATTCTAGGCATCCAATAGACTGTATAAAATGTAACAAACAAATGCCAGTTGCATGTAATATATATATTTCCAAATGCATATGCCAATATATAAGCCATTCAGTAAAGCTAAGTATGTCTTATTTGTGACACAGAACATAGATTTTACCAAAATAAAATAAAATATTAAAAATATATAATTTAAATATAAATATATTCATATAGATTTAAATATAGTGTAAATATTACGACTTATAGGTTACTTAGTTTAGACAGAGCTGGTATCAGTATTCAGTATTGGCCTATATTTTAGGATCAGGGTATCAGTATCGGTACTGGATGGGAAAAAGTGGTATCTGTGCACCTCTACAGTGTAGTCTAGAGTTATAGATTCATTAAAGTCCCTAGATCAGTACTGTCTCTGGAGTAGGTCTAACTTCAGCATAATGCCTCAGTCACTCTAACTGCAGCCATCACCACAACATCCAAACAATTCCCCAGACAAATTGAGCCTAGTTACAGCAAAACAGGTGAGCCTGGCTGCGTATTTGAACTGTTGAGTCTAATGTGAGAGGTAGTGTAGTACTGCAGATCTGGCCACTGAACTTACACGTTATGCTTTTGCTGGGCGTGCTGCTGAAGTCCGGCTGTGACAGACTGTTGTTGTTGTTGCCGTTGTCTGGTTCGGATGTTTTCTCTGCAGTGGGAGGTGTGGGGGGCTCCTGTGCTGCGTTCTCACTGCTTCCATCTCCACCTAACAGTCAAACACAGACAGACCAAGTACTGTTACAGGACGATTTCACATATTGAGGAAGTCTGGAATCACTTATCCTGTTAATATTGTTTTGCCCAGTTCCAACATTTGTCTTTTTGTTTGTTTGTCTTACTGCTGTCTGCCCTGTGATGGACTGGTGGCTTGTCCAGGGGTTTTCCTGCTTTCTGCCTGGTGGTTGCTGGGATGGGCTCTAGCACCCTCAACAATGGAAGCATAAGCAATTTAGAAGATGAATAAATGATTGAATTTATGTAAACATATGGTTTTATGTACCACATAATTCTTGAATTAAATAAAAAAAAAGTAAATGAGCTCTGTTCTGTGCCGCATTAAAAAGCAGTTTGGGCTAAAACACTCAACCTCCTGAATGGGCCGGTCTAAACTGCTTTAGCTCAAATAGACAGATATATGTACGAGGGTCATACGAGTCTACCAGCAAATCCCAGCCTACAGGAAATTGTCCTTAGAATTGTGTCAGGAAAGGCATCCACCAAATCTGGCCCAACTACATAACTCCTTGATGCAAGCATGTCTGAACACTGATGTCGCCTTCTTCCAGAAACATGTTCAGTCCATGCCAAATCGAATTGCAGCTGTTATTTATGCTTGAGGAAGTATGATATTAGATATTTAGTTTCAGTCACGGGCGATTTATTAATTGCTTTGCTTCTGAAATCATCATTGTGATGTGCAACAGCTTTACCTGATGTTGCATTTCATATCACGCAGCCCTACAGTAGCTATATATCTGTAACAAACCTGGTTTATGTAATTGAAAGGAGTTAAACCAAACTTTGGTGTGATGGTGTAAATAAGGCAAGCAGATAGTGAGCTTGACTCTTTAGCCTGTCCAACTAGAAACTGGATGGGTAACTGGCTTGTGCAAGGCATTTCTGCAAAATCATCACTTTGTGGGTACAATGAAACATACTTATATGTGTGTGCGTGTGTGCTTGTGAGTGTGTGTGTGTGTGTATATGTGTTTGTGTCTGTGTGTGTGTGTGTGTGTTTGTGTATCTTCAAAGAAGCATTCATGCACTCCAGTGTGTTTGTGTGTATGTGTGTGGGCGTGCGTGCGTTTTATACACAAATGCTGGAGCCAAGCGGTCTCATTATGCGGGCCGGTAATTACACAGGGATGTCTGAGAGAGGCCGAATCGGGCAGACTTCAAAGCTGGGCAGGTTCAGGCTTCAGTGAGGAGAAAGAGAGGGAGAGAAAAGTGGAGCGGAAATGACAGAAGAGCTCAGGATAAAATAAGAGAAGAGAAAAGGAGAGTGGAACACGGAGGGGGAGCAAACATGGGAGAAAATAGAGACTTAACAATAAACACATATCAAAGCACTGTGCTTTGTAAGAAATGTCCTTGGGCTTTGCAGTAGACTTGACTAGATACGTCTGTTTTGTCATACGTCTGTGCTAAAATGTTCTTGTCCATTCTCTCATCTGAGATGAGCATTTGTAGGAATAGGTTGTATCTACAATCATGTTAAATGAAAAAGACTCTAAACTATGTGTGTCCTATGTGTGTATCATGTAGCACAAAAAAATGGACTGCTACCATTAGCGTTGTTACTCCTGGAAGATAAGAGCCCAAAGGCGAAAGAGAAGAAACGATGAGAAGAGAACAAAAGAGGAAAAGTGAAGGAATACAGAGAGGAGTATAGTGGAGAAATGTTGTGAGGAGAACAGCAGAGAGAAGTTGAGAAACGATGAGAGGAGAACAAGAGAAAAGCAGAGAAATGATGAGAGTATAGGAAAACAGGAAAATAAAAAAGAGGAGAAGCAGGAGATGATGTGACGTGAACAAAAGAAAAACAAGAGAGAAAAAGAAAATAGAACAAATGATGAAAAATAAGAGAAGAGAAAATGAAAGGAAACGAAGAGAGGAGAGCAGGCAAGAAAAGAAGAGAAACTGAAAAAAGGCGAAAACAGGAAGAGTTAAAATGATGAAAAGAGAACAGATAGGAAAGTGATGTTTGTAAATCTGAAGACAGATGATGATAAGAAAAGAAAGGAGAACAAAAGAGAAGAAAAGAGGAAAACTTGGGCAAGGACATCAGAAAAGAAAAGAGGAGAACTGATGAAAGGAAGAAATGAGAAAAGAGAAAAGAGGACTGATATAACAGCATTAGAGCAGAAAATAAGCAATGAAAAATTATGGGAGGAGAGCAGAAAAGAAATAAACTGGAACAAAAGTTTGGTGAGAGGAAAACTTGCAAAGCTGAGCTTCACTCAGTGGTCTCTGTCTGTCTGTCTGTCTGTCTGTCTGTCTCTCTCTCTCTCTCTCTCTCTCTCTCTCTCTCTGTCCAAATGGAAGGCAGCTGGGCTTTATTTGCTGTCCGATAAACACACTGCATCCCCCTTTGGAACGCTGCTGCTCTCCCCTCTGTTTATTTGCTTTAGCCACTTGCGTTCGCTGTCTCCTGTTTTTCTTCCCGGCTCTTGGCAGCCTTCACTCGTTTCTCTCGTGTCTTTTCTGGGTGAGGGACATCTTTTTGGGAAATTTGTTTCTTTTTTCTGCGTCTTTGAGGTCAAGGACAGGAAGGTCACTTTTTTCAAAGGGCAAGCAGCAGCAAAGGAGAGAGGTCAGACAGTGGGAGAGAGAGAGAGAGAGAGAGAGAGAGAGGCCATCACAGAGGCCGATACATGTGCATGTGTTGATGTACAGCTAGCAATCACTGGATGATACATTAAATATGAAACAACTACTTCATACTAGCGATATGTGTCCCCATCTGTGATGCAGTGCAATTTGATATGATGAGATGTGATGCAAATGAATGACGCTGCTGTGCAATTCAGATACAGTACAGAGAGTTTGGTATATTTTGTTTTATATATTTCTGTCTTTGTTTCTCACGAAATCATAAATCACCTAAAAAATTTACTTTGGCATCACTTATTGCCTTAAAATGAGCAGAGCTGTTAGCCAGCAGGAAATTAAAAAAGTTGCAGTGCTTTGCTCACCAGTTTTCTTGATAAGGGTGCCGCTCTGACTAGCCAGAGCTGAATGCGAGGGGGCAGGGAGAGCCAAAAGTCTCTGCACTAAAACCATGTTGCTGCTTGCTGTCTGTGTACCTTGCAGCATCAGTGTGTGTCTCGCCAAATTGCTGCCCAGACACGCCTTGTGAGACTTGGCCAAAAGACTTGACAAGAGCTGGCCACTGACAACAGCAGAGATGAGAGCGCACGTTTGAGAAACAATTTAGAGAGAAGGAATCAACCTAAATACCGCTGCTGTCAGAACAAAACCTCATATTTCCATTTTTCAGTTTTGAACATAATATGAAAACGTCATGCCCTGTACACTGTGTGCAAATCCATGATAAATGGACCAAAAGAAATGACCCAAAACTACTTGGAAAAAGAATCTGGTTCCACTGACAGCAGTTCTGATAGCAGTTATAGAATTATTGGTCACAAATATTTGGGCACATTTCTATAAAATGAAGACATAGGGCCTCTGCTAATAACTTCAATACTGGTGCATATTTGCGAAATGGTGAATCTTAGCATCCCTAACCATAACCATGTGTTTCAAGGCGATGTACTGCAGACCCAATCATTTTCACTGTCCTTACTCATTGAAACAAAGTGAGATTTAAAAAAAAAAGATTAAAAATAAATAAATGCTACACCGTGTTGACAGCTTGGAACCTTCTTCAACATTAAGTCATGGACATGATTGACAATCTGGTTCTGTTTTTTTCACTTTTGTATATTACAGCTCAGTAAGGTAAATATGTAAAGCCTTGTTTAGTCCCCTTTGATGCGGAATAACCCTTGACCGATGTATACTCAAGTTTGTATAGGGTTTGACATCAGTCTGGAGAATGTCGCCCTCCATCACTCTTGCCTGTGTTTCAAGGGCATAGAAAAAAGTGTACGTGTACCAGGTTCAGGAAAGCTAGCTAGTTTCTAAAGCACCTATTATTATTGATTAACAAGTTTGTATGGAAACCAATTGAGTGACTTAACTCCCTAGAGAGACCGACAATATCACCACTTTCTTTAAATGTGTATGTGGAGAGATGCATCATATAAAATGGCAAAAGAAGAAACAGCAGTTATGAGCTTCTTCTCCATGTTCCACACCACACTGCTGAGAATAAGAACGAAATACCGGTAGGAACAGATCAGAGAGCAGATGCTGGGGACCTTGGACGTTCGTGTCTACGACTGGTCCGCAGAATTTGTTGGACATTCATATTTTGAACATTGACTATGCAGTACATTGCACTGAAACGTATCTTTGGTAAAACCACTCAGGACACAAGAATAGAAGACCCTCTTACACTGTGCCAGAATCTAAAACTGTTTACAGTAAAGTTTCAGCAGATAGAACAGTAAACATGCAGCACTGATTGAGGCTAAAACCTGCGAAACTGAAACCTGTATTTTGTGCTGTTTGGTCGGGGTTTAGTGATTGACTGAAAGAATTCACTCTCCTGATTGTAAGTTGCAGTGTTTGATGGAAATGTTTACTTCTGTTTTGAGTGTTTAGTGTTTTGTGGACGTTTGACCATTTCACAAAGAAAACAGGTTATGTTGGTCAGCAGGCTTCTGTTCAGTGTTATATGACTTCTGAATAGATGAAACTGATTAAAACTGTACAACTGAAAGATAGAAAGAAAACATTGAGCAAGAGAGCGAGATATAATGAGAGAATGAAAGAAGAGAGAAAAAAAAAAGCTGTGAATGACCAAAAGACAGAAAGTGGAGAAGGAGAGAAAGTTGAGAGGGAAAGAGGGAGCAAGAGAGCTCAGAATGAAAGAGTTGGGAGAGAAACAAAGAGTTGGGAGTTGAGATAGGAAAGTAAAAGTTGTAAACATGAGAAGGAGTTGAGAGAAAAAGAGAGATACATTTCAGAAAGAGAGAGAGAACAGGAAGATAGAGTTGAAGGTAAAAGAAAATGTTGAGTCAGAGAGATAGAAGGAGAGAGAAAGTGAGTGTTCAATGACAGAGCTTAAGAGAGAGTTGAAGAAGAGAGGAGAGAGGGAACAAGAAGAGTGTTGAAAGTGACAGAAAGAGTTGAGAGAGAAAAAGAGTATTAAATGAGATATAGATGAGATGTACAGAGCGAGCAAGAAAGAGAGAGAAGAGAGTTGAAAATGAGAGACCAAGTTGAGAAAAGAGAGCTGAAAGACAGAAACAGTTGAGGGAAAAGGAGAGAAAGAGTTGAAAATGTGAAAAAGAGTTAAAAGAGAAAGAGAGAGAGAACAGGAAGACAGAGTTGAAAGTAAAAGAAAATGTTGAGAGAGAGTCAGAGAGATGGAAAGAGAGCGAAAGTGAGGGAGCGTGAGAGAGAGAAAGAGAGCCAGAGTCAGAGGGAGGATGGGTTGGCGGTTGAGAGCCCAGAAGAATAAGAAGCAGGCAGACGTAGCTGATGACAGCATGATAACCAGACACCACGACACTATCCCCCCTTTCTTCTTCCTCGAGCCATTTTCACCTTTCACCAGACGCACACGGCTCGTTACCAAGACGACTTATGATGAGCTTCCTCCCCCGTTTCCTCTGCCAGACCTCCAACAACAGCCGGATTGTCCGGGTCTTAGCTCATGCCTCAGTGACCCCTAGAAAAGTCTCCACTCCTCGACAGCAGTGAGAACAACAAACAGAGCTCTGAGGCTCAGTCTTTTAATGCACTGGCAGAAATTCCCTGAGCGGTTTGCAGTGCTGCAGAGTCCATGGCGTAGACCATAAGCCCTGAGTTTAGAGTGAGCTAAAAGGCTATGTCTCCTCTGGGTGTCTGTGTGCTTATTAAGAGGGGGTGGGTGTTGTGGAATCTGGATGAACACTGCTGGTGCCCAGCACACATCTGGCGCTAGCTGCTGACGGGCAGCAAAGCCGAGAGCCACAACAAGCTCAGACAAATCAGGCTGTGCTGAACTGCACAAAATAATCACTGATACAACTAGATGTCTTAAAGATGCAACTAATCATAATCGATTAATCGGTCAATCATGATTCAATTTATCCATTTACTGGGACAATAAAAAAGATGTCAGTTAACATGAAATATATACCGTAGGGCTGTCAAGCAATCAAAATAATTAATCATGATTAATGACATTAGCTTATGTAGTAATCAAATATCTTTTTGCTCAAATTACACACAAAATAACCTTTATTCAACACAAGCCTGCTGTGACCAGCATCCTGTGACCCGCGTCGTGTGACCAGGGTCGTGTGACCACTGGACTAGAGGACAACCAACACAAACTGAGCATATGAGCTATAATCTCTGACTTTACATCTACAAGATAGACCCGCAAGGTAGGAGTGTCTAATAGAGTGGACAGCAAGTGGACATGTTACCACGCCACCACCACCCAAATAATACCGGCTCTGTGGTGGTCCTGTGAGGGTCACTGAACAACAGGGCAAAATAACATAGTCTGCAGAGAAACAGATGGACTACAGTCTGTAACTGTAAAACTTCAAAGTGCACCTAAATAGAAAGTGGAGCTGAAAAGTCGTAGACACAAGGTGCACTTAATGATAAATATATAAATATACGATTAATATTAGCAGCTAATTTTTATCTGTTTGCTTAAATTTTTATCATGATATCCCCCAAAAACATTACATTTTACGGCTAGCAAATACAACAACACTACAATAAAGCCTGATTTAGCCTGTACTTCTGTCTTTTATGTTATTTCCTACACGCACAGGTAAACATACTGAAATGCATTACTACCCAGTGGAGTAAGCCAGCAGAGGGGCATTGCTCTTTAGGCCAGATATGAAACACTTCACCCGAAGAATAACTGCAAGGAAACCCCCTTACTATAATCCCCTCTCTCCATATCATCATACCACATGGAAGACATTCCAAGGCACTCTTGTCTCTCTCTTTATGTCTGTCTGTCTCTCTCTCTCTCTCTCTCTTGCCATGCATCTTTTATTATTTAAATCAGAGCACCTTAATCTGACCAGAAAATGAGCAGATTAAGGTCAGTGGACTATGGATCTGAAATGTGAATGTGAAGCCAACTGTGTAAGAGATAGGTGAGTGACAAAACAATAGAAACTGCCAAATTTCCTGCAACTACAGTGTAACTGAATTACAGGGAAGACAAATTGAAGAAAAAATCTAAGACTGCAGTCAGTTTCATTCTCATTTCCTATTCATTCCTAAACCAGTCAGCATTAGCCTCTGGAGCTGGGCCACTATCAAACACTTTCAAGGCCAACACACACTGGACTCATCACATTGCGATATGCAGCATCCACAAATGTGAAAGCATTGTTTTTAGTGAAGGTATACACACCAGCGTAGATGCACCAGTGCTCCAAGCACTGTCTTATTTCTCAGCATGCCATATCACTGCAATGTGTTCATGATTCACAATGCCTGGGTACTATATGGCACTATGTGGATTTAAATGGTGTTACCCTGATGGTAAAACTTGAATCTATTAATCCTGTAATCTCGTAATGCTTTAAAAATTCATTCATAAGGTGTAATATGACATATATAATAGCTTATAATAACTAAACGTTTGTGTTGACTTTAAGTACCGTTACATTTATAAAAGAGTATATGACTTAATGAATTAAGGTTCTATAATGTGGAATAATATCTGTTCACACCAATATTCTAGACACACAAGTTGTAATGCACTATTCAACACATGTAACACTTGATAGAGCTTTATGCCAGTGCATTACAAACTTTAAGAGAAGTGAGGTCTTTCAAACGTTAAGGAAATTTTATTTCATTGCATATACAATATAGTATGTTTTTATAGTCTAGACAATCACATCTAACTGAGAATACAGGGCATACATCAGTAATTCATGTATTCCATAGTACTAAATCAACTTTATTACACAAGCAATTACACAAACGTAAGCCGTGCATTACAAGCTTCTATGTATGCTACCTCACAAATACATTCATAAAGCGTTATGAATACAGAATCCATAGAAAGTGTTACCTTCTGACCTTACAATCTTTTAATCTGATTATGATGTTTAGAAAAAGTTTAATCATGAAACTCCAGGGTTATTAATTTATTTGTCTTTTATTCAGGATTTTGTTAAGTAATCATCCGAACACACACATGCACTGATGTACTTACAGTTTATAGTAATGGAATGCATGGAATGGAATGAATCTTTTTTTGAGGGATATATTTACAAAAAAGCCGGATACAACAATAGCTCAACTTAACTTTTATTGGTCCCCTGCTCCCTCCCCCTGAAAAAATGGGTGCATATTTAATGGAGTATTATTAGGACCTAACCAGTATATTTTGTGTACTGATACCAAGATCCAATAACTGATTCTGTGTTCTGGCTACATGACTGGGTTGTCAGTAGTGTTATTTAGGCTTCAGTTATAATTATTAAACGTAATCTCTTCTAACAATCCAAAATCAGTGCAGTCAAACTGCAACCTTCTGGCCAATACATTACAATTACAATCCTACACACAATGCTGCAATGCTAACACTGAAATATTCTATAACATAAACCTGCGTCACAGTTTTAGCATCGCTTCTTTTATAGTCTCAATAAAAACAACTACCATCAACCTTTAAGATGTTTAAGACTTGACTGAAATTCGGCTTTACCAAAAACTGCTTGACATAAATCACACCCTTCACCGCAATTCAAACACACAGTCCACACTTACGCTTACAGTCAGGAGATCCATCTGGTACTTCTAATGTGAACTTTAAAACCTGACAGGAGAGTCTTATGCTCTCTCTGCCCTGTCTCTTATTACCCTAGACGTGTGAAAGACAAGGAGCTAATTGGAATCAGACCAAGGCAGGGAGGCAGGAGTTTTAGGAAGCCTGTTGCTCATGCTACATGCGTGAACCCTGAAGGCGAGAAACCTGTGTACGTTTCACTCGACTTGTAAACACAGCTCTCACATTTTCCAACAAAGCATAAGCATATGAATAAAAATATTACGTTATGGCTTTGGTTGTAAAGACACGGCAAACTATGGGATTATCATGTTTATTTGCTGGCGGTGAACCAAAGGAGGCCTTGTAGCTTTTATTATATTTTTCCCACACTAACAGGAAAAAGCTAGCATCTACCACTCTTAGAAATGAAGGTGCCAAGATGGGTTCTTTTTTGTTCCCTAAAGAACCTTTTTTGTATAAAATGTGTGAACTGTCATGCAAAGGTACTATCACAATTAGAGGTTCCATACTAGATCCATATGTCTAAGCCAGGAACCATTTAGAAGCCTGTATTTTAATGGTTAATTCAACTGAATTTTTCATCATATGCTGGTTAAATAAAGTTATTCAGTCATTCAGAGGTTTGATGTGAAAGACTTCTTTTACACACACTTTCCAAGTCGGAGTTGTTCACAGAGAGGGTGAAAGGAACCAGACATCTGCAGCGTGTAATGCCTCTAAACAGTCCTATAGAGAATGCTGTTATATGAAATATGCTGCGTGTTGCCTGAGGCATTGTTTGATGACAGCTTTTAGGGTTTAGGCTTTAAATGTGCAGAGAAGCACATGCAGAGTGTTGTAAAACAAAATAATCCCCAAAGAAAATGTATGTGTTGTGCTACAAATATGCTAGACTGCCATGTCATGCTAACATTAATGAAGATTCACAGCAGTTTTCAATCACATTGCATCTATTTTTACCTGAAAACATATTAACACACCTGGGCACTCACACTAGGTGGTAACATGGTGATATCCTGGGGTGAAATCCATAGAAATGGTTGAAAATGAATCAACCAAAATTGTTTAGTAATTGTTAAGAAATCAACTAACTCTGTAAAATGTGATGTTTGTCATCTCCTGGACTCAGAATATGGTATTAGGATAAGTAATATACTTTGGCATACTCAAAAACCAAATCTTTAGATCGTCATGTATACGGAAAAAAGGCTGTGGCCAGCATATGTGTGCATTTACACTCTACTATACCACTGCAAGGAGACCACTTTGCAAGACTTGTAGAACGTGCAGTTAGCAGCTTAGACATGCTAATATATCTTTACAGCACAACATTACTTCAGAAACCAGAACATCTCTCTTTACACTGTGATATAACGGCTGTCACAAAGGAGTTTAGGGTATTAGAAACTCAAGGCATCTGCAGTGGGTGAAGATTTTAGACAATCTAAAGCATAGCCCTAGAAACAGCACCAGAGCTCACTCAAGGGGGATTAGACCTAAGACTCCAGGAGTTGCTTCCAGGACATGCAAGAAGGCTGAGACACGAAGGACTGGAGCTGATTTTTATCAAGGTACACTATAAACAGTATATTAGGGCTGCACAGCATGTGCAGTACGCTAGTGCTGTGATTGTATTGCTGCATATTGTGATCGCGATAAGCTTGGCATTGTATATTAAAAACACTAGTGAATCAAAAGTATGGCATGGTTAAAGATTCAGTCTGCATTATTTCAAGCAAAATAACTTACTTTGGTTGGTTGGAATATCCTGCTTTGAGATAAACCAAGGGACAGCATACAACTTGATCGAAAAAGGTTTATTTATTTATTTATTTATTTTTTGGCTAGCTGGTAAATACAGAAAGAAATCTGATGACCGTAACGAATGTCTTCAGATTATCAGCACACTGAAAAGCATGCTCAAATGATTACTCCAACGACAGATGTGACTCATCAGATGAGGAGCACAACAAGCTTAAAGCTGAAGTTAGCAAGGTACCTGCCAATCTACATATTTAACCTCAGTTTTGCCTAAAAGGGTCTCTGGTGTCCGTTAAGCGCATGTATTGGTGCCAATGGAACTGGTTCCCTTCTATTTACTGATGATGTGATTGCTGTCAAAAGCAACATGCTGAATTCTCTGAAGTGTACAGGACTTTATTATCTGCTTAGATTCAGCCAAATGGTTCAAAATTCATTGGATGACACTTCGCACTGCAGATGTACAATGAGCAGAAGCATACTGGGACCTTTTTAAGAAGTGGAATTCTCTGCACTGGCCAAGTCATGCATTCATTTCACTTATTGAAGGTAAAACTGAAGACAAGCTGTAATAAAGGCCTGGCAGAGGCTCACCAGAGAAGAAACCCTGTGGCTGATGATGTCTAAAGGTCTCAGACTTCAAGCAGTCACTGACTGCATAGCATTTGGAACCAAACATTTGAAATGAAACTTTCATTTATGATAGTGTTTGTTTAATATTATTTGAGCTGTTAAAAAGCGGAAGGAAGGCTGTGTATGAAAATGATTGTACGTCCTACACCGCTCACCTACTTTGAATGCAAATGCCTTCAAATCACAGCTAATAATCTGCACTTTGAGATTCACATTCATTATTTCATTTCAACTATACAAATAACTTTGTAAAAAAAGTCCAAATAAATATGAGCCTGACTGTATCTGTTTCTCTCTATCTTGCTTGATCTTTCCCTCTTTGTCTTCAGCCCATGGTGAGCGTTCCTTTATTTACTCTCTAGAGGAGTGTGAGAGTGCAGGCGGTTTTTTAGGAGCTTAGGGGAGGCAGGTATGAGGCTGGTATTAGAGGCAGTGGAGCCTTGTGGCTTTACAGGGACACTTTGAAATTCTTCCAGCCCCCTCCAACCCCCCTCCATACCCTTTTTTTTGTGGCAGAGTTGCTCTGTCTCCTAACAACCCCTCACTAATACCTGCTCAGAAGTCAGTCGATGGAGCGAAAGAGAAAAAGAGAACATTGGTTTAGATGTGTTGTCTCCACAGAAGGGGAAGAAAAAAAAAAGAGAAGAAACTGACAAGAGACTTAGGGATGTTTTACACCCCCCTCCGTCCCAGCGGAACAGCTGAAACACTGAGCCTGGCAAGAGTGAGGCGCTTAAATCAAAAAACTTTCTCAGACTTTCTCACACGCACAAAACTTTCTCTTCAACTCTGCAAGACCTTCCTCACAACAGCGCAGCGCATTACCTGGCATTTCACTTTTTTAACAGGACGCAATCGATCACTCCGCTTTAAAACCCCCCTTATTTTTTTTACTTCCATAAAAGTCACATCTGCAGGCTGGAACGGCGTGCAATTTTCTGTGCTTATGCATAAAATGCTGCTTTTGTTCTCAGCATAGAATGAAGCAAATAAATAAACGAATAAATAAATAAGAAGTAAGACGCAATCTGTTCGTTGTCTCTGCCAGACGCAAGAGGTGGACCTTGAAGACCAGCTTGCCAGTTAATTACCTTGACTGATTAAAACCATCATTCTTTAAAACCCACTGAGGGTGATACACATGATCATACAAAGCAAAAAAAAGAGGAAAAACGAGGCAAAGGATAAAAAAATAACAAAGATGAAGTGAAAGGCGTGATAATGTGGCCTATTACACGCAGCTGTTAGCTGATCATCTTAATCAGGCCTGGCAGGGGCTCTCTGTAGTTATGCAGGCAGCTGGGCCTGTGCTGGCCACCGGGCACGGAGAGCAGAGAGCATGAGGAATAGGGGTAAAAAGGCTAAAGGCTGAATGATTCATAGCAAGCATCGTGGCACAATATGCTCCAAAGAATGAAGAAAGTCGCTTGTGTTTATTTCTTAGGTTTCTATGTTTTGACGCTGCTGTGTAGTAACCTCCTTACTTATGAGGTCAGAATATCATAAAGTCAGTAAATTAGGAATTTGATATGCAACTTAGTTAAATATTATATATTGTAACACTGCAGAACTATGAGCTGACTAACTTTATGCTCCACCAGAGGGAGCGGTGTAGAAGCTGTGTCTTTTGTCAGAGTTTCTTATCCATTTAAAAAGACTGCTTTCGGTGACTAAAGGGTAAACTGGAGGAGAAGACTGGAGGGTACACTGGTGGGTCTCTGGTGGTGTGTAGCAGATAGTACCGCTATAGCACATAGAAAGTGCCAATAAATCAAAGCTGATTTGAATCTGTAAGATATTACTAAAAGATGGGCTTTTAAGTGAAATGTCCATCCCTACGTCCTCACCATGTTCACATCTAGGGGCCAACTGACATATCAGCTAGGCCAATAATACTGGTTCTTGAGGGGCCGAACAGTTATGAGTACTGGTAAAACACCCACCATATCTCGCCCTGTTTTGAGTTTGTTGGGGTTTTTTTTGAGGGTTTGAAGATCACAGTCTATTGTCCACAAGCTAGCCCTTATGGAGGTCAAACTGTTCTGCACACATGTACTAGTAAACTGGAACACAAACCAAAACTTACTCAAAGTGATACAGTTTTCTGATATCGACAGAAGTTTAAGAAATATGACAGTTTACATTTGACATTACAATAGGACAACAACAATCATGTCAAACAATAAAGCACTACTGACACACATGCTTACCAGAATTTTAAGATCTCCAGACCTTTAAGGCAGTTTAATGTGGTGCATTCAAAAAATATGTTTGCCCCATTTTCCTCTTACCTCTTCAATATTGCCAGTCAGCCAAGATATACCATTGGAGCTAAGAGGCTAATGTAGCTAACAATCCATGGAAGAAACTATTCAAACAAGTCTATTTAAGATTGCTTAACAATTTAGGCATACAATTTGTGCAAACTCCAGTGCAAGACTAAGTTCGGAAACTTGTGCTAAAATCTTAAAGATTCCACTTTGACTGTTACGGGAAGTGAAATACAATTGGCATTTCTCAGACTTTCAGACCTCACCGTAGCTCTTTAAACGCACACCACATTTTGATTCTTCGCTCCTCTGCTGTTAATGATGCAAGGTAAAGTGTATGATCTGTAATCTGGGGTCCGTGTGCTTGGGTCAATATTTGTGATTCATGATAAAAGGCTCCAGGTTTAGAAGTATCAGTATGTGTCGGACTAGAGAAGATTAAAGAGTGTGTGTAAAGCACTATGAAAGTCTGCCTGTGTGTTTGTTTGTATGTGTGCGCACATGGGAGCGGGATGGAATGCTGCGGATGAATAGATACAGTGAAAACAGCGCTCAGCGTCCGCTGTGGAGGAAATGCGTCACTGAAGCCCACAGACTTTGACTCGCTCTCTCTAAATCCCCCTCTCCCTCACTTCCTTCACACTGTCTCTCTATTCATCCATTCAGAAATTCATTCAGATAGTGCACATACTTCATCTTCACCAGAGGTGATTCATATCCAGCATTTTACAAACACGCAATGTTCTCTTTACTCTCTATATAAGGAAAAGAGGAATACATCCAAAACGACGCCACTTACTGGCTGTCATTATTCCCATCCAGCTGCAGTACTGTGTAAGAAACAGTAAATGTATGTTCACATACAGTATTAATTTATATATTCATTAGTATCTATCATATACCCTCATCATCAAAAGAATAGTTGCACCCAGAAGGAAGTGTCGGATTGCAGTGCTATTGGGGAGGAAGATAAAGGTTACCAGGAACAATAAATGAAGATAAATTTAGACTGATATGGGCAATATTTATTGAGCTACACATACAGAAGTAGTGTCTCAGTATGGCGTCGGCCACCATGTTTGCTAATACAACGTGCCAGACGTCTCGGGATGGAGTTGTAGATGTTCCTAATGGTGTCCTGTGATAATCCATCCCATGCAGCTAGAATATTCCCATACAGTTCCTGCAGATTTTGTGGTAGGGGTGGAGGTGGAGTGGCACCAGGCCTTCTGGACATGTGACAACAATTTGCTTATTCTGGCACTGACCACGGTGCCTCCACACACGGGTTCGTTGGTCGTCACTGAATAAGACCTGCTGCCATTCTGAGTTAGTCCTTGCAGTCTTTGGTGACGCTGACATGGTGTTAAGTAACAGTCTGTGTGCATGTAGTCCTGCGTAGTACCGCCATCTGGCAATGGTTCTGGCACTAACAGGATGACTCATGGAGGGCATCACTGCTTGCTGAATGTCCACAATCATGACTGTTTGGGCAGTCAGCTATATCGACTGTAGGGAGTGGGCGATGAAATTCAATGAAACTGAATGAACAGTTTCATTCCTGTCTGTTGATTCCTTCTATTTTGATGATGAATGTATATTCTGCGACTTAACATGATATATATAGGATTAATTTAGGTCTATGTGTCTACACAGGCCCAGTGCCAGGCCAAAAAAAGAGACCCATTTCAGTCTGCTGCCAGAGGCGTCCATGTATGTCGTGACTGGCAACAGTTAAATCATTTTGACTGGAGCTTTTTATGTGCTACCATGTTTTCTATCACCATATAACATATACACAAGGGTTTCTCATTTTATCAGACTCATTTGAATTTAGAATTCAAAGTGGTAAACACTATTTATTACATTGTATAATCAAAGCAATAGTGATGTTTTTCATTGGTTTTCTTCATCAAAATAGTGACATAAACTGAATGAGCCTTATTGAAAGCTTTGTGAGATCTTTAAATCAAATAAATGCAACAAGAGCATTCAGAATTTGAGATATTGACAGAATGGAGTAGATAAAATGGCAGAAATAGCCACTTTTCAATCAAGTATCAAATCAACTGACCAAATAAACTACTTTCATAATCAAGTATTTCTATCTTGCATTATAACTGGATTAGGGAATCACATGATGTAAGAAAGGGTAGTTTTCAGTTGTTGTTGTTGTTGTTGTTGTTGTTGTTGTTGTTGTTGTTGTCGTTGCGTGAGAACATAAAACTAAAGGCTAAAAGCTGCTCTAAAACGATCATTCTATATCCTGCAGTGGGCTACAGAACAGCTGTTGATGTTTAGCAAGCCAAGTGATGGGAAGTTTGATTTGGTTTACCAAACCAATTCCTTCCAACTCTTTCATTTAATGAGGGACGACTTCTCCTAAGGGAGTCAGACTTGGCATGTACAAAGCAAAAACCCAACAGAAAGAGGAAGCCAGCAACCGTCTCTAGTAGAGTAAGGAAATTTGTTCTTACAGTGTTTGAATTATGATTTTAACTTTTAAAGACTTTTATTCAAAGCTGGTTTTATTATTTTTTATTTATAAGTTTATTTGCAGTTGTTTGCAGCATTGACAGGCCAGTCACATTTATTATGTGATCACCTGATAATCTGATCACGACTTATTTGGTTTACACCAAAACAAACACATGTAAATGTTGAGCCAAATGCTTCTAAATGAAAGCAAAAGACATGTTTTTTTAACTGGGTTTTATGAAAATGAAAAGTTCCAAATTCTGACTGGTACCTTTGGGCAGCGGTGAGTAATGTTTGGTTATTTCAGGTCGGGCTGCGTCAGCTGGGATCTATTTAGTACTGACAGCTAAAAGACAAGATAGCTATTAAGCCAATTTGGACAATATTTGGTTTTAATAATGGTTTAATAAACTTTAATGGTACTTTAATAGTTTGATGCAACAAATAAAAATATAATTACATTGCTTATTGCAATTACTTACATTATTTGCAATTAATCACCAGCTAAATTTTCATGATTTGATGGGCAGGCCTAGGCGTACATGTTATAAAACATCTCAGTCATTTAGCCTTGAATCAAAAGAACACTTTCCAAGAAAGCAATATATTCTTGGACATGCTTAAGGCTTATGATGCCCTGTATAAAGATAATTCCTTACATATGATGAAAACACTGGATGTTTCGGAATTCCTGACTGATTTTTGAAGATTTTTATGGTAACTGGAAAATCACACACTAAGCTCAGAACACCAAATTCATATAAAAATGTGAGATAGCAAAGAAACAAGAAGGTACAGCAGTTTTTTTGCACTTTCCGTTTTCACTGCTTACTGATGGGACTGAATACCATACAACCAAAGTATAAACATGTATGATAGTAGGTCTAAGCTCCAGTGACTAAAAAAGTAGACCAAGAAACAAGAAATTAAAAAGAAATATGATTTTCTATGCTAACCAACTGCCCAGTATTCTGCAGGCCTGACCAACATACTCGGCCTCAGTCTATAATAAGGGTAATGTGAGGTGTCATGTAAAGCTGCTGGATGTCTGAAACAGATTAAAAGCAAAGCAGTGTGGTTCATTTCAAGGTCTCCCATAGCCAGTTCACATTTTCTTTCACATTGCGAGCCTGTTGCCAAACTTGACGAGATTTTGCAACGATGACCCCTCGGGGTGTAATTAAGGGGCAAAAAAGAAAATAATTAACTCTGCTTCTGTGACTGATCCGACAGAGAGATGCGCCGATAACCGCAGCGACGTCTTCACTAAGCCCAGCTCTGAAACAATGGGCTTTCTAATCGGAGCTTGTAAACCAGCCAGGAGTGAAAGCAGATACTCGATGAGAGGCTTCAAAGCCGTGCGTTGGAATTTGTCCAAATACGCAGATTATTTAGCCAAAAGAATAGAGAGTGAGGAGGGGGAAAAACAGTGTAAGCTCATTACAGGAGAAAATGTGCAGTATTTAACAGGCTTTAGAGGGATTTAATTGAGCTACATCTTGCGCTTGAAAGTTTTTGAGGAGAGGCGGACTCGAGAGGCTTTGTGAAGTGAAGCTGGAGGGAGGGCGATATATCTGTGTTTGTAAATGCATGCGACGCGCTATGGCTTCTGTTTTTCTACTTGAAGAGAAACACACATGCATGTGAAGTCATGCAACTTTGCTGGCAAGGGAGAAACAACAGGAAGTTGAAAAGTGGCCAGCTACTGTTAGACATTGAGCTCAGGGATCAGAGTTTTGTCAGGCTATAGTCAGGGTCAGAGAGAATTTTATCCAGCTATTGCTGGGTCGGGCCAGAAATTTCTCAGGCAACGGTCAGGTTCAAAGACTATGGCTGAAGGCTGATGCTGGGTTTAAACATGAAATTGTCAGGCTGAAGTTGGCTTTAGGCAAAATTTTGTCAGATTGAAGTTTGGTTTAGGCAAAATTCTGTCAGGCTTAAGTTACGTTAGGCAGAATTTTGTTAGGCTGAAACTGGGTTTAAGCTGAAGTATGTCAGGCTGAAGTTGGATATAGACAGATGAAGTTGGGTTTAGGCACTTTTGTCAGGCTAAAGTTGGGTTTAGCC
Source organism: Semaprochilodus insignis (assembly GCA_034552555.1). Classification (NCBI taxonomy): domain Eukaryota; kingdom Metazoa; phylum Chordata; class Actinopteri; order Characiformes; family Prochilodontidae; genus Semaprochilodus; species Semaprochilodus insignis. The sequence continues at coordinate 20,556,329 of CM067494.1, forward strand.
AGAATTTTGTCACGCTGAAGTTAGGTTTAGACAGATGAAGTTGGGTTTAGGTAGAATTGTCAGGCTTATGTAGGGTTAGGTAGAATTTAGTCCGACTGAAGATGAGTTTAGGTAGAATTTTGTCAGATTGTAGTTAGGTTTAGCCAGAATCTTGTCAGGCTGAAGTTAGGTTTAGACAGATGAAGTTGGGTTAGGCAGAATTTTGGCAGGCTTAAGTTAGGTTAGGCAGAATTTAGTTAGATTGAAGTGGAGTTTAGATATAATTTAGTCAGATTGAAGTTGGGTTTAGATATAATTTTGTTATGCTGAAAGTGGATTTATACCTATTTTTACAGCCTGCATTTTATACAGGTTTAGACACATAACAGATTGATTTGGACAGAATTTTGTTAATCTAGTGTCAAGTTCAGACAGACTTTTGTGTGCTTTCTGTCAAGTCTACTTTCAATCGAAGATGTGCTGATTTGCTAACTGCTAGGTTTGACCTTTTATTATATGCTGCTACTTTAGTCTCTTTCTACCAGTGCATAACTGAGAAAAGAAGAAAGCAACACATCGGATGCCAAACATGTCTTTGTTAATTGATTGTATTTGGAGATCATCATATACACCATATCATTTATTTAAAAACTAAAAATATAGAATTTAACTACTTTCAAATAGTTGGCTCAGTCTCAGCCGGGATCATTTAGATGAATAGGAGAGTTAAGAACAGATCTCTACCTTTCACTGAAAGCGAAGACTGAAAAATACTGAGATTTTTGGGCTTTCTTGTCACCCTTAATGTTCTTGCCACTCCTAGATCCATTTGGACTCAAAGATGATAGGATATTCCCCAAGAGGACCACGACCAAAACCCATCATCACGGCATCAAAGACAGACCCCACAGAATCTCAGATGATGAAACGTTGTTATCCCTTCCCACACAAAGGAGACAGTAAGATATACCTACAAGAGTCACGCTAGAAAAGGCCAAAATACACACACAGTGACAAAGAGGAACTAAGCACACATAATTACTGTAGGTGTCAAGAACGTCAAACCTTTTCAAACAAGTGTTCAGTGCTTTCTGTAGGCAACTTTGAAGTGGTCCATCAGTTACGGCAGTCACATTGCCAAAATATTCAAGTTAAGGGCTTTTGTTGGCTTAAAAACATAATGCGTGCAGAGTCCGTGAGGATGATCATTTCATTCTGAAGACAAACCAAAAGATCCATCAGGCTTCAGTAGTTACAAGACTTCCTTTTATGCATATGCAATGTTCTCACCACAACTTTATCACTGAGTGCATAAAGTTCAGCTCAACTTTAATCCAAGGCCAAGAAAATCATATGGAGTGGATTTGCTGCCACACGGGGTCCTGTGTGACTATCGGGGGCTACTTAAGTAGAGGAATACTGGGAAAAAGATAAATAGTGACCCTGCGGTAAAACAGTTTTAGTCTCATGATGTATCGGTGCCAAGAAAACTGCTCGCAGGCTGACTAATAACAAGCGAGCAAGTGTGTATAAAGGACTGTGTCGAAGAGTGAAAGGAAGACAGCCAGACTGAATAGAGAAAGAGACAAAAAGAGAGTTGTTGAGAAATTAGATGTTAACATGGCCTTTATGTATACAGCAGCACTATGGTGTTGTTGCTTACACATGCTTTTATTTTCTTTTTTGAACCATTTCCATCAGTCCATTCCTCCTTGTGGACCACATCTATAGGGCCATTGCTCATGAAAGGTTTAGATAATGTAAGCAAATGCTGGCAAAGTTAAATAATGGACAAAATTAGGGAGGTTTTGATATGACAGTGATAACATCATGGATGACCGACAGTCAACTAGTAAAAGAAACTGCTACCATCATAGCACTACACCAGGCTTGTCGTTGTCTAAAAGACACCCCAATGCTTTCCTCTGCCATGCATCTAATCGTTTCATCACATTACCGTGTTCCGCCAAGGAACACTTTTATAACCCATAGACCCAGACAAGTATGAGAAACTTACATAACTGGGACATCACCCTTTCTTGCCTTTGGTAATCACTAGGAGGGGTAACGCATGCCATAAATTCTCTTCTCATCCTATAAACTGCTAATGCCTGCCGTGTTTTCAGCACAGGCAAGCTGAAAAATGTGTGTTTGCAGTCCTCAACGTAAGCTGTTAAGATATCAACAGAGCAATCTGTCCGTTTCTTTATCTGCTTGACATAACACAAATCTGATTAAAAGGCGTAAAAAGCCTGCAGCATTGATTCATCCAGTTCAGCATAAATCTGCAGTGTTGAGAGGTTCAAAACTGTTGAGCAGGTCATTAAAAAAACATAAAAAACAATCCGGTGGGAACAAGAAACATATGATTCACTTTACATGGTGTCTCACTATTCTGCTCGTTCTCGTCTTCAGAGGACAGCATACAATTAAACAACCCTCAAAATTAATTTCTAATGAAAATCTTATTTACAGAATCTTCCTCTTATCCTAAAGGAAAAGCAGATTGATTTCGGATTGTTTCTGTAGTTTTGCACTGAGGTATGTCGCATAGCTAAAAATAAGAGTAGTAACCATCATAAAGCCTAAAGTTTGTTCATACCTTTTGTACAGTCTTAGTGACCAAATGTTGTTTACTTCCAATAGGAAACTCTTAAGATATTTATTTTAAAGTCACAAGGAACCTAAATCTCTCTTTTTCTGGGTCAAAATATACATGTACAAAGTATGTTTTATGACTGTCTTGCCAAAACATAATATGGGTCTGCTGTAACACATTCCTCCTCTCCTGTAAATGTATTTAATGTCTTTTTTGATGCAATGCAAAGTCCTCATGGTAGGCTTGTACATGTGTGGCTGTATGATCCTGATTCTCCACACATGCAAGGCACGCAACTGCTTGGGGCCCCAGGCCATTGGGAAGCCCCTGAAGGCATATTTGTATTTTTAAATTTACATGTTTTTTAATGTTATTTTTTGGGATTTTTTAAATTCCCAACAGACCCTAGAATCACCATTGGCCACTATGTTCAGTATGTGAACATGGGCTGGTCACTCGATTGCACGTATTAAAACAATCCTAATAATCCTAAACCACAATTCAATGTAAAAAGTTAGAAACGCAGCATTTCTTTCAAAGCATAAATGTAAACTAAACCTAAACAGTTTATTTGCATTGACTTTGTTACATTTCTTTCATGTAAATCAAACTTAAATTCAATTATTTAATAAAATTAAATAAACATTGTTTACCCCAGTGTACCCCATACGGTAACCCTCAATTTAACATTGATCATGAGAACTTTTATCCATTTTTATAGATGTTGATATGTCATATATATATAGATGCCAGGCTCTAAAAACAGCTATTATATTCAAAATACTAAACCAATTAAATTCACTGAGAACCAAAAACATTTCATAGTAACAACAGCAGTTTAACCAGATTATATTTTCTTTACTTCATACTAAATACAAACTTCAATTCTTTGACCACTTTAACTTTGACCAAATATTTAATTGAAAATAATGCAAAAAAATATTAATAAAATATTAAATATTACTTAATCTCTCTACATAGCTTGAGGCATTAAGGCTACGTAGTTGAACAGATATGGCTTCTAAATATATTTAACTGTGGTGAATCTGTTACATTTTCATTCATTATGTTGCCTGATGCATGGAGTGCATTAGCAATTAGCATGCCCTATCATAGCTCTGTAAGCATTACCTATTGATATTGAGTGTGAGGGAGTCCAGTAGACAGCACCACACACTGCTATGGCACCAGCACCCAGCAGCACTATCAATAGAGTCAGTGTTGAGGCAGGCGCCATATCCACAATCAGGCGCTTCTTACTGCACATGTGCACCTCGGGCCTGCGCTCATAATGCACCTCAAAATAAGTGCACTGGTCCAGCTGATCAAGGAGCAGGTCTGGAGGGTAGGCACAGTTTCTTTGTTGACCAGATCGTTTAAACCCAAAGTCAGATGTGTCCAACAGAAGAAGAGCTAGGAGAACGAATTTGTCTGTGTCATGCCCATACTTACGAGATCTGGATCGGAGCAGTTTTTCTCTGGTATCATGCCATGTGGCAAAAGTGTTCCAAAGCCAATACTTTTTGTTGAACTGTGATTGGATGTTCCAAATTATGAGTTTGTTAGAAGTCAAAATATGAACTTTTCTACATGGACACTAATATGAAAAAGGAAATCATGTTTGAAACATTTTTGGTCAAAATGTCAATAGTTTTCCCCTAAAGCAGGAGAGCTTAGATCTGGAGTTTCTGGTATGGGAACGATGCCAAATACAGAACACAAAGTATCAAAAGTCGTGGGCTGGAAGTTAGGGACGCAGCCTTGTAACTGGAGGGTCACTGGCTCAATTCCCTGAACGGACAGGACATGAGTGAAGTGCCCTTGAGCAAGACCACTAACCCCCAACTGCGCTATGGGTGCCATGGATAGAGCTGCCCATGCTCTGGGTAAGTGTGCTCACTGCCCCCTTGTTTGTGTGTTTCACTACACTGATGGGTTCAATGCAGTAGACAAATTTAAATTGAATGAAATATGGTGTGGTTTATGATTTAAATGTCTAATCATCTTGAATTTTAAGATGAACTAGAATGGATTATTTTGGTATTTTGGTAATATGCATATTGATTGTATTTGATCTTAATGATCTGAAATGCAATTTTAAGGGGGAAATTACATTACAGGTGAGTTCCTGACTAAATTTAGATTTTAGTCTGGGACTGGTCTCTCCATTAAATTTTTTTTTTTTTTTACTTTTTTTTCATTACCTCAGCATTAATTTTATCTTTTTATAATAATCTCCAATTTTCCAGAAATCGGTTCTTTGTTTCCTATATACTGCTTTTTGTTGTTCTGCAATGATTCATTTACACTCTTCTAGAATGTCCTCCACTCCCACTGCTCTACAGTGTTCTTATCCATTCATCTTGTTCTAGACTGTTCTCCTCCATTCACAATGATCTTCAATGTTCTCTATTCATCATATTCTAGTATGTTCACCTCTATTCACACTGATCTATAATATTCTCACACAGTTCACAAAGGTTCTCCTTCACTCACCCTGTTCTCCTCACTTCACCATATCCATGAGTGTTCTGCTACATTCTCTCCATTCTCCTCTATTCACACTGATCTACAAAGTTCTCCTCCACAAAAATTAAACTAGTTTGTACCTCCATTGACACAGTTGTAACAGCGTGTTCTAAAATGTTCTCTATTGACACTGATCTTCAGTGTTCTCCTTCCTTCACCTTGCTCGTAAATATTCGTCACATCAATGTTTTCTTCCATTAACACTGTTCTAGAATGTTCTAATGCATTCACACGGATCTACAATGTTATCTTCCATTGATGCTGAAGTAAAAAGGTCTCATGCATTCATACTGATGTAGAATGCTCTCCTATATTCAAACTGTTAAAAGCATTCTTCTCCTTTCACGTTGGTTCAGCTGGACTATCAGTCATTTTTCTAAGCATTTTAAAGACAGTTGTCAGTATTAGAATGTTGGTGTTTGTGTAAGAATGTGCTCTGACCTTAAGTGCCACTGCCATTGGGCAATACGCAAAAACTCTGGCTCATCCTAGTTTGTGTAACACTGAATCTGTGTGACTAAGAGCCAGACAATAAAAACAGGTCTAGAAACGGACTCCTCCTCTGAGATGCTGTGAGGTCAGGAGTGTTTAAAGCAGGCTTTTTGTACATTCATGAGTCCAGTTCCCGTGTTTGCCCTGAGGAGTAGGCCAGGCTAGTCCAAGCAACTGGAGTGCAATTTAGAGGAATAAAATGTTCTACCGCAAATGCTGACGGTGAGAGAAGTCCTCATGCAATGCAGAAGAATGACACGGAAACTAAGAGCTTAAAGGCACAGAAAGGTGGCAGCTCTTTGGGCATGAACGCTAAGTTACGTGTTGAGACAAAGTCCCAGTAGAAGAACAATGCATAGCTAAGCATAATTAGCGGGTTAAGGGCGGACCAAAACATGGCCTCGTGGTCTAATTTTGACTGTGGCTAAGTTGCTGTTGCACGCTGGTTGCGGCAGCTGTGCAGGAACTGACACGCTTGCCCATGGCTCAGTGCTGTTAGTGCAAACGCAGGACTGGGTCAGGACTTGCCCTGTAGCAGTGAATACTGAGGCTCCGCCTGCCAAGCTGATTTTTGTGGCAGACACTGTGGCAGTGTACTGAAGTGGTATGCTCAGAGGCGCTTGCTCCATATAATCCATATACACACACAAAGGGCACAAATTGTTGATCTCACAGAGATTCAAGGTGATTTTTGACCTGTTGACCTGTTGAGTGTTGACCTGTTGACCTGTTGTCACCACAATTCAGTTGGCTGATTATGATTACTGTTCAATGCATTGCAAAATCTCAAATATTCAACTGGATCTCTTAAATATCTATTTTTATCTCAGTTTGATTAATTATGTTCTTAAAGAAGGTTCTTGCTGCACCATTCAATCTCAGAGTTAATAGATTTATCTACAATTCTTCATGAAATGATTCAGTACATCAAAAAATCTCAAATTCCAACCTGATTCCTTTCAATGAATGCAATATGAAATTAAATTTCGCTATAATTTCACTACACTGTGATTCCTTATGAATTGATTTAATACATCATAAAATCCCAGTTTTGATCTTGAGCAAATTATTTAATACTTAAGGAAATCTCAACTTATAGTACTGTTCTATTCAATGCTGTTTGTATAGGAAACGATTCACTGCATCATGAAATCTCACATTTCACCTGGTTCCAGTCTTTTAGCAAATGATTCCATGCACCATTACAATTTCATTTGAATAAGATTCTCTAGGAAATGATTCAACGGATCATGATATCCAGTCCCACATTTCAGCACAATTTGATTCATTTCAGTTATTTTGGCTTTTCTTAAAAAGTTAGGGGGAGAGAGAGAGAGAAAGAAATGGCAGTAGAATACAGTAGTACAATATAGACAATAAAAATGACAGATCAAGCATTTCCTAAAATTTTCACACTGAAAAATTCCCCAAGAATTTTATTTCAACAAAAACTGGACATTGACTGCTGTCATAATCCACTCTAACATTCCTACCCACATGCCAAAATGCACACGCACACATCCTGGGACCCATATGGAGGCATGCACCCGAAACACACATTTGCATGGAAGCACAGACTCATGCACTCCAGAGTTGTGTAATGCACTGTGACAAATCAGGCACTTTGACCCATTGCCAGGAAGACAAGTCGAAAGATCAAGGGGTCAGTCCCAAGTGGCCTATTCTCTTCAATGGAATTCAGAGACCCTTTAAAGCTCCCACTCACTCCTCCAAAATACCTGTGACAAAGCCCTTTCTGTTACTTAAGCACCAACCGCAACAGAAGCAGACTAATTCTCAACATCCCATGCCACACTGCACAAGCAAAATCCAAACCCATCCAACTACAGATGCATGGCCCATAGAGACAGGCAAAAAGATGATATGATATGGTCATTTGAGATCCGTTGCGCTACACTGCTCTATTAGAAGCATATCACTGATATGATCAGTGCTTAGAATGCTCAATAACTGCATGCATGCCAGGATTTTGTTTTAGCTTACTTGCTGTTTTTGTTGAATTAAAACAAAATAACTGAACTATTTTTTCTTAGTTTCTTTTTAAATGTGGCATTACGGTGTTCATCCCAAAGGTATTCAGTGGGGTTGAGGTCAGGGCTCTGTGCAGGCCACTAAAGTACCCCCACGCCAGGCTCTTCAAACCATGTCTTTATGGACCACGATTTATGCACAGGGGCACATGCTGGAACAGGAAAAGACCTTCCCCAAAATGTTGCCTCATATTTGGAAGCATATAATTGTCTAAAATGCCTTTGTGTGAATATACTAGTGCCACATTTAAAAGGAAGCTCAACAGTTTTGGTTCAATTCTATACAAACAACAGGTAAACTAATTAAATGACATGATATACATGCAGTTGTTCAGCAAGTTCTGATCATATCAATGATATGCTTCCAAAAAGGCAACGGTGGCGTAACTGTTGCCTCAAGGTTGGAAACATATAATTGTCTAAAATGTCTTTGTATGCAGTAGCATTAACATCACCCTTCACTACAACGGAGACGCCCAAAGCTTGAAAACCATCCCCAGACCCATTATCCCTCCTCAGCCAAACTTTAGTAATTACACTCTGTATGCCTGTAAGGATCCACGAAACCCAGATTCTCCATCCCTCTGCCAAATAGTGAAATATGAGTTATCACTCCAGTGAACATGTCATGCTTTACACCACTCCAGCAGATCCCTACCATTGCACATGGCGATCTTAGGTTTTGATGTGCTTGATTTTATACACCTGTTAGCAATGGATACGGCTGGAACACCTGAACTCAATAATTAAGACGGCATGTGTCCACATTCTTTTGACCACGTAGTGTATATCATGTGTTGTTATAATGTCAAGTATCATTATATTATTTTTTATCCATACCACTCACCCTTAACGCTCCATCAAAACTCATCAAAAGTATCAAAATATTTATCTGCTTGCAATTATGATTCTAATCCATTCATTTCCCTTCTGCAAGCAACAAGAAACAACATTTGAAGGGCAACTAAGGCCATGATGGGCTTAGCGTGATTGAGATCACATGCAGCACCAAACTTGTGCGTCTCCTCATCAGCTGCTAGACTAAATTCCTGATCTGAGATCAGCTCTCATAAGCTTCAGAGCCCAGCACTGTACCATAAACACAGGCCCAACCACAGCAAGGCAGCAGATGAGAAGCAGGCCACCCGACCAGCTGCATGCATCTGCAAGCAGGTTGGATCAAAGCAGCAAGGCTTATTTAGAACTGCTAGATTTCAGCCAAATATAGAGGCTCTGGGATTTTGTTCAAATCAGAAATGTGATTATGTTAAAGTAGTCTTGCGAATGCCTGAGCTTACATGTTAAATTGTCCTTGCACGGAATCATAAAGTGACGCTCACACAGACGACAGTACAGCAGGAAAACACAACCAGATGTCAATGGAGTTGGCCCATCAACATTAGCAGTAGTACGACCAAAACGAAAGCTGAAAAATGGTCAGCTTTTGTCACCAAAACCATTTAGCAAAGCCGTCAATGGATCATTCTTTAAAGAACCATTTTTGTGAATAAAGCTTGAGTAGGAGAAACCAAAGAACCTCCATTTAATGTATTATAAAATAGTTCTTAATAGTTCTTTCCATATTAATAAAAGAATTCTTCTAGAACCAAACAACCAAACCAACAACCCATTAGGACCAAAAGCAAACTAGTCACCATGTGATATGTAAAAACAAACTGAGCAAAGTTTGCATTAACCACATACTGAACGTTGTATTAATACATGACAACTACATATGCATTCTCTCATACACATGACAGCTGTTGGTGAAATTTTGTAATATCTCCTGATTCCACCCAGAGTATACTCAGCATTACACATACTACACGCTCATCCACTCAACTATGAAATATGCAGTGTTGAATCAAAGGGATTGGTGATTCAGACTGTATTGTGGAAGTGTTACACCTCACCCCACCCTGCACATTGCCATGATTACAGTTGTTTTGCGTTAAGGGGAAATTACAAGGATATTCTCACATTTTCTCCATTTTCTGCACATTTCAGGGCCTTGAACCCCTTAACCACCTGCAGGTGCAAACTTTCAGTTTTCTAACAATAACCTAACAATGATCCAGCTAGTTTACTTTGCAGTGTCTGTAGTCACCAAATAATAATACTAAAAAGCCTCGGATTTTAAAGGAGCAATATGTAAGATTTTTAGATTAAAACTTTCCAAAATTATCTAAAACTATCAACAGAATGTGAAAAAATAACAGTTTTGACAGTATGTCAAACACATCTATGCATGGTATTGCAGAGCTATCTACTAAAGTTAGCAGACTAAGCAGCAAGGCCCAGCTTGTCTTGTCTGTAACATCACTTTGTACCCCAAGAGGTAAATCACTGTTGTTTTGTAATCACTGATGTTGTGTAATTTCTTGTCATTCATGTTGAAGGTCCTGATCCAAGTTACATAATTTATAGACAGGTAGCCAATAAAAGGATCAGTAAATGCAACAATGGCTGAAGTGACAATTATCAGCACTGCTGCTCACTTTAGGCAAGAATCCACTTTCAGCAGTACATCAAAAGAAGTGATATAAACAGAAGCAAATGATGCTTTCCACTGCTGGAGACAACTTCTGTCAATGAAAGTGATGACATTCGAAGCTAAACTTACAATGTGTCTTCTACACCGGCAATTAAACAGCTGCTAATGCTAACAGTAAGAAACAGGTGTGTGTATTATGATAGTAGTGGATAACACAACTTTCTGGTGATATGTTGCCCCTCACTGTTTGGAGTATGAATTTGACAGGTTGTGTCATCTTACACATTGCTCATTTAAGAGGTTAAAACAATGCATGCTTCTGACTAAGTAATAAAGTAAAGTAATGAGCTACCATAGACAGAAATGGGACTACTTTTGCTCTAAGACCTCTATAAAAGCTAAAAAACAACTACAACTACAGCAGAAAAAGTATGATTTTACACAAAACTTATCAAGGACCCCATTCAGTAGAGACTCGGTCTGGAGCAGCATCTAGAGTGTCAATTCACTCTACACTCCACATTGTCTGGTAGTACAATGTCATCTTTAATATCCTACAAACCTGTAATTAATCTAACAATAAAGCACATAACTGTGACTAACTTAGCTTAACCACATGCTTTGTTTTCTGAAGCCATTTCACCTCAGACTGTTTGAAACATTTGGCCTGACAATTTATTCATATGCTTCTCCCAAGACCTGAACCTGTTTTGTCTGATATCGGAAACCTGACGTTGCAGTTTGAGGACATGCAGGCATATTTGCCTATAGATCTGAGCATGTTCAATCAGTGCAGCTCAACAGCCACATTTCTACAACATTTATGCTATTTACAATACATGTGGTATTAATATAGGATATCACACCACCCAACGTGTTTCTAAGTTCAGTAATATATTTATATACATTCAGTAAAATATGTCATTTTTATGGTTTGCATGAAATAAATCAATAAATTAAGAGGTTTAACTGCAGTAAACAGACACTGGGAACTATTATTGGGCTAACTCAGTTAATCATCAATGGGGACTGTGGCTTGAAAACACCAATATCATTTTAAAACGCTGTGCAATATGTAACATGAACAGATGGTTTTTAATCAGTTAATGCTGCTGTTGCAGTTATGTGCAGAATCACTAACCACACTACTGGCATTTCCTAAAGTGATTGTAAGCAGGCTCATTGTCAGCAGAATCATATCTGATTCATCCACAGTCTTGAAGTACATCAAACATGGCACTTTAAGGTGCCTTTGTTTTGTTCAAATGAAACAACCTATGACATGAATGACACTGACTCTTGCTATAATTGAGTCTGTCCAACAGTGCATTAAGCAATGTGTGTACCTGAGTTAGGGCCAGTGGGGGGCTCCACAGGTGATGACTCTGGGGCTGGATGGGCCCCATCTGGAGGTTCAGGCGAGCTGGCACTGGGGCTGTGCTCCTCCTCCCACATCTGCTCTGGAGCTGTGAGCCAGGTGACCAGAAACTACCCTGCACGCACACACACACACACACACACACACACACACACACACACACAGCAGAGAACATGGTTCAGCAGCCACCATGAGAATGCAAACCCTTCTCTGACTCACCATCACTATTTACAGCATGATGTTTCAGACCACCTGTGCCATATCAGTCCTGATTGCCTAAAGTAACAAAGTGCTGGGGACATTACAGTTGGCAAGAAAACCAAAAGCAGTAAAGTGTAAAAAGGGAGCGCTTGCAAATCTGAATTCATTCAACTATTATCGTAGTGGCTGGTATTCCTGTATTTCCTCATAATACTACTAAATTAACTTGATGGACACTAACCACGCCTACTTGCATCCTGATAATCCGTAAATAATCGGGCTAATAACAAATAATGGAATAAGATACTTCCATGTAGGGCTAAACAATTTAGCCAAAATATCTAATATCTAATCGCTTGTTGTGATTGTAATTTAAATAGTGTTAAGGTGGTTCACAAGCTCTATGTTAATAGCCTCAATTCGCCTGCTTCAGAGTTGTAACAGCAATATACACTAATCGCCAAAAAAAGTTGCGCAATAAGCTGCACCCAGAAATAATCAACCAACAGGAATGAAACTTGGTGGGTAGGTTTGATATTGTGAGACATGCAAATGATTTAAGTTTCACGCTCAGCTGCTCATGTGACATAAACAAGGATGGGTCTTATCGCTGTACCTGACTGACCTAACAGCCGCGATTGCAGACATTCAGTGAGCAGTGATGCCCTCCATGCGTCATCCTGTCGGGTGCCAGCACCCTTGTAAGATGGCTGCATGACGCAGGGCTACATGCGCCGTTACAACAACTGCCCTTAACACCACGTCAACATCTCCAAGGACTACAATGGTGTCGTGCCAAACTGTCATGGAGTGACTCAGAATGGCAGAGGGTCATCTTAGGACCATACTGAGAGACACTATTTCTGTATGTGTAGCTCAATAAATATTATCCATATCACTCTAAATGTATCATCATTTATTGTTCCAGGTAACGTTTATCTTCCTTCCCAATAGCATTGCAATCCCACACTTCCTTCTGTGTGCAGCTATTCTTTTGACGATGACTGTAGCCGATAATGCTGATATGAGATGTAGTCTTATAAAAATTGCATCTCTTTTGAATTGAAAGTTTTCACTTAACACTTAAGATAACATTTTTGATGGTGTAGGCTGCAATAAAAAAAATGCAGCTCTTGCGATTTGAAAATTGCACTCTCTCAAATTGCAAGAAATTGATTAATCCTTCAGCCCTACATAATTCGTCAAATAGAAAAATAATAGCTACATAAATGTCTTTATCTAATTACATTTCCAATCAGAAAGTTTAACCATGTACTGTGCAAATCTATTTCCATCATAACAGAGTTTGAAGCTGTGAAACTTGTGATAATGAGCTGTGCAGACAAGTATATGAACAAATGAACGACAGCTAAAAACAAGCAAGCTAAAAACCAGACAGAAACAGAAAAAGCAGCCAATTTTTCACTCACATGACGCTTGTTGTCATTGTAACATCTTCACTAATTTGTACCCTACGCATGCATGAAATTTTGGATCTGATTACTGATTTCCATCAGATTGTTAAGTTAGAGTATCTTTAAAATAGGAATGAATTCAATTGGACTGGTGAAAATCTTTGCACGTAAACACAGCCAATGTCATGTCTTTGGTGCGTCAAATACTGTTCTGACTAAACAAATAAAAATGACAGGAATGTAATACTGTTATTACCATTATATCTAACCCATGTATGGCCAAAAACTAAATTTAGCATTCTAAGTAAAATAGCCACAGAGCTTCAGAGTTTCTATCGCCACCCCTAAGAACAATTCTTACTTGGCAAGTTTCACACCAAACCAGAGTTCTGATTAATGTAAAGGGATAAAATGTTATGTATTCATACTCAACAGTGCTCCTCTGAAAGTTTTTGATACATATGTTTTTACTCTGTTCACTTCGCACAAACTTCATCAGTGCCTTCAAAAATTGACAGTTGAACTTGAGAAAGCATGTCCAGGTATTTCATATATTTGTTTTATTTCAGTTAGTAAAGAATTCATATGAGCTTTCTGTGTTTGTAGTAGCTGCAGTTGTTATGCTATGGCTGGTCAAATGACATATTTGAAGCATTTTTATGAATTTGCCCATCTCGCTGTCATATTGGGACCAATGTTATGTATGAACCAGTTTTCAAGCCAACTGGTTTATGCACGCATTCACGCACTGTGTTCACCTAACTTTTTCTACAGGTGGCTGTGATGTAGTGCTCACTTTTACAGTCATATTTGCCATAGTAGATATGACATATGAGATACAAGCAACTTGAAAATTCCGAGCAATAGTCTATTTTTTAGTCTAATGTGTAATGAATCTGGTGACCATTAATCTTGTCAAATAAAGACAGTATTATCAGCAACGTCATTAGGTTCTGTAAATGCATCGTGGCGACAATACAACAATGCACTAACAGCCAAAGAAAATGTACTTTTGAAAACTTACGTATGTTTAAAAACAACTTTCACTTGTATTGGTACTATTTGACCAGGAGTGTCTATACTTTTACTTTTGCGTACTTTGTCCACCTCTGGGCACTACTAAGGCTATTTGTCATTGGCCGCTTATCAAACATCAACAAAATATCGACAAAACGTCACAAAGTATTGTGATGCCATATCGCCCATCCCTGGACTACTTGCAAAAAAAGAATAAAATAAAATAAAATAAAATATCAAAAGAATAAGGTTAGCATAGAAAGGTAGTAGTGTCATTTTTAACCACAATGCCATTCATCTTATTGGGTGCTCGCACGTTTTTATTGGGTCACATGGCAAGTAAGTAAATAAGTAAGTAAGGAGACTAAATAAATAAATAAACAAGCTCAAAAAGAGCTGAAAGATCTTGGATAAGCGTCAAGTCTTCAAAGTGGTTTGTCAGGGCTGCAGACTAAGCAAGCATAACATCCTCTCCACACTTCACACGAACGTGTTTTGCGACCCACATGATCTCGTGCTGTTTACTGCTCACTAACGAGTCCAAACACGCTAGTGATGAACACTAGACTGCAGCAAGCCAGCTGAAAGCGTCGTGCCCGACGAAGCGCAAAGAAGCAGCGGACTAAAGCAGCTTCTGTAGAACAGCTTACCTTCAACACAGCCTTGCTCCACTAACACATATCCCGCCTGCGTCCTGACTGTACAGCAACTTCACACTGCCCCGCTGTCCTTCTTCATGTGGTCCCTCATACAAAGTGTCAGAAGTTCTCTTATGACAGGTTATGACTGCTTACTGCACATGCTGCCCCCTCCGTACTGTCCCACACGCAGACAGACAGGCTCGGTCTTTTGTCTTCGGGTCAGCACCTTCACTGCGCTTCCACAGACCTGACAGCTAACAAAACTTCCCACCAGAAGTTCCTCTCAGAAGAAGAAGAAGCAGAAGAAGAAGTAAAACACACGAGGAATCCGAAGCTCGTGCGCTCTCGGCGGTGGTGCTGTTAGGGCTCTCAGGCTGAGCGCTCTCGCTCGTCTGAAGTTCTCGCAGTGTTTTGGAGGCTCCTCAGCCAGCTCAGGACTTCTCAACAGGAAATTACATTCAAGGCTGATTACTGTGCTCCCTTCAGGCAAGCAAGCCGCAGCTCAGCCTTCACTCCCTCTCTGTAAACTATCATTACACTGCCCTAGAAAAAAACAGTCTGACCTACTGCTGCTGAATAAACACACCCACCATAATAATAATAATAACAATAACAACAATAGTAATAATAATAATAATAATAATAATAATAATAATGTTTGTGTATGTTTTAATATTGTTTGTTTTTGCACTTCAACATTTACGATTATGGCAGTTTGCACACTTTTTTAAAACAATAGTTTCATATTTTCAAGTTTACAGAACTGATGTCTGTACATATGAGTGCATATACATGAATGCATTTGTATGTGCACAAGTTGCAATATTATTATTAGTAGTAGTAGTTGTTGTAGCAGTAGTAGTAGTAGTAGTAGTAAAATAGTAGTTAGTGGTAGTAGTAATAGTTGTAGTAGTAGTAATAGTGGTTGTAGTAGTAGTGGTAGTAGTAATGGTAGTAGTAGTAGTAGTAAAATAGTTTTAGTGGTAGTGGTAATAGTAGTAGTAGTAGTAGTAGTAGTAATAGTAGTAAAATAGTAGTAGTAGTAGTAGTAGTTGTTGTTGTTGTTGTAGTAGTAGTAACATTAGTCGTAGTAGTAGTAGTAGGGGTAGTAAAATGGTAATGGTAGTATTAATGGTAGTAGTAGTAGTAGTAGTATTAGTAGTAGTAGTAAAATAGTTTTAGTGGTAGTGGTAATAGTAGTAACAGTAGTAGTAGTAGTAATAGTAGTAAAATAGTAGTAAAATAGTAGTAGTAGTAGTAGTAGTAGTAGTAGTAGTAGTCAAATAGTATAAGTGGTAGTAGTAATAGTAGTAATAGTAGTAGTAGTAGTAGTAATAGTAGTAAAATAGTAGTAGCAGTAGTAGTAGTAGTCAAATAGTAGAAGTGGTAGTAGTAATAGTAGTAGTAGTAGTAGTCAAATAGTAGAAGTGGTAGTAGTAGTAATAGTAGTAGTAGTAGTCAAATAGTAGAAGTGGTAGTAGTAGTAATAGTAGTAATAGTAGTAGTAGTAGTAATAGTAGTAAAATAGTAGTAGTAATAGTAGTAGTAGTAGTAGTAGTAGTAGTCAAATAGTAGAAGTGGTAGTAGTAATAGTAGTAATAGTAGTAGTAGTAGTAATAGTAGTAAAATAGTAGTAGTAGTAGTAGTAGTAGTAGTAGTAGTAGTACTCAAATAGTAGAAGTGGTAGTAGTAATAGTAGTAATAGGAGTAATAGTAGTGGTAGTGGAATCTCCCTCGCTGTAAGTTATTATATGAAATGGTTTTGAATACAGCGGCTGATATCTGACACAATGTCTTAAGATAGATCTGTGATAAAGTGTATGTTAATCCATTAGCTTTTATCCACTCATGGTGGTGGGGTACACGCCATGCTTAGGCAAAATAATGTCCTAAGAAACGTATTATTCCAGATTAACCACAGTTTTACCATCATCATCATTACATCAGAAACTCAGAGGCCATGAGTGGTTCACTGGCTCTTTTGGATGTTAAGTTAAATGACTATATTTGACATCATGGTTCCTGTTACCACCACAGAATTCTGTGTCTGAAGGTTTGTCTACAATGAACTACTCCACATCAAACCACTCTGAATGACTCAGTTTACATCTCAAGGACTGATTTATTCAGGCATTTAGAAAAAATGGTGGAATTTCTCTTTAGTTGTGTGTGAGTTGTTTAAAGGTCTCCTATATTACATTTGTTATTGTGCCTTTAAGCCTGATATATGTATATAAGCTCTGTTCTGATTTGTTGCCCTTTAATGTGTCTCATTTAAAAAGTAGTCTTATAACTGGGTTATAAGACTAAAAACACTCCTTATAACTGGGTAAACAGGAATGGGCGGGGCTAAACTGCTGTAGACTGAACAGACACATATGTTAATGTGTTGGTTGTTTTGCGACATCACAAAAACCAACAAATCCATAATGGGCTGTTATTGCAGTTTATTGTTCATATATGGACTGTATGGACTGGGGAGTGAATGGGTCATTGTCACTTATACCATTTTTCTCAGTATCATAGGAACTGCACCATGTGACAGAATGTCCTCTGGGAAAACATGCTTGAAGGACTTGAAGGTATGTCTTCTCTTTCCTTTTACTCAATACACTCATCATCAAAATAATAGTTGCACCCAGAAGGAAGTGTTGGATTGCAATGCTATTGTGAACATGCCAGGCGTCTCTACTTGTAGTTATAGAGGTTCCTAATGGTGTCCTGTGATAATCCATCTCATGCAGCTTGAGTATTGTCACACAGTTCCTGTAGATTTGGCAGTAGGGGTGGAGGTGGAGTGACACCAGGCCTTCTGGACATGTGACACATGACAACGAACTTGGCGATGACCACGGTGCCTCCACACATGGATTTGTTGGTCGTCTCCACCAAGACAAAAGTGTGACTCGTCACTGAAGATGACCTGCTGCCATTCCGAATCACACCATGACAGTCTGGCACGACACCATTGCAGTCTTTGTCGACGTATGAAGGGCAGACATCGTAACGGTCTGCATGCATGTAGCCCTGTGCTGTGCAACCATCTGCCAGTGGCGCTGGCACTAACAGGATGACTCATGGAGGACATCACTGCTGGCTTAATGCAATCATGGCTGTTGGGTCAGTCAGGTACAGCAGTAAGACCCGTCCTTGCTTACGTCACATGCATGGCCGAGTGTAAAACTTGAACCATTCGCATGGCTCACAATGTCAAACCTACCCACCACCTGTCAGTTGATTCTTTCTGGGTACAACTATTTGTGCAACTGTAGCTAAAAATAAAAGTTGTTCAATTAAAGTTGTGTAATGTTTATGGAAAACATTTACAATGATACCATGTTCCAGTGGTGTAACTACTGATATTGCAGCTGGAGCAATTGCAACGGTGTCCATTCCATGGGGGATACTGTGCTTACCAGGTTTTCTTTACAAGACCTCCTTATACCACTACTGATGAATATTTATATCTATAATGGGTAACTATAATAACAATATACAGTACTGTACAGTCCTGTAAGAGAACACACATTAATTTATTTATTTTCGAGTCAAAACAGGCATTGAGTACAAGTTATTTATTTTTCATATCCAAAAAAAACCAGCAAACAGATATTTAACAAAGTTTTCGGCATGTAGCGCATCACAAATCGCTTTCACCACAACTTCCATTCTTATCAGGAGACTTGCGTTCAGCTTTTCAAAGAAATCTGAAGGGATATTTGTTCACACCTGCAAAAGTTCAGTCTTTGAAGTTCTGTTTCAGACCTTCCAAGAAATCAAACTGCAAATGCAGATTTATCAGTCCACAAAACCGTATTCCGCATCCCAGTTTTAGTGCTAATTTCCTTTTTTCAGTAAGGGCTTCTTGACAGCTACACTTCCTTTTAGAACCACAGCACTGAGTTATCTTCTCACAGTGGACTGAAACACTTGTAGATGTTTTTTAGATCTGAAGGAAGAGTGGTGCTTGATTCCCTCCTCTCTCTCAGTGATGAAAGCACACTTGAGGACAACTTTATCCGAAAGTCACAGTTTTAGTGGTCTATCAGGTCCTGCATGGTTGTTGAATGTTAGACTCCAGTTTTGGAAAGTCCTGTTTTTTCACTTTCCTTTGACTTTGCTCTTCATTATGCAAGGTAATCTTATCTTACATCTGATCTCATCAGGCATGTGTCCCTTAGCCATTCTAGATGCACAAGAGAACGAAATAACAAGGCATCTGAGGTGAGTTGGGGTAGTTACTTTGTGTCAATGTTAGTGTCTGTTTAAAGAGGAGGACGGAAACTGGAAATGAAATAAATGAAAGAATGAACTCTGACTTTTTACACAGTATTCATTTTTATTATAATTGCTGAATATGTGTATAGAATTGAAAGTAGTGATTTTAGATGACACAATAAAGCAGTGGCAATCAATGACTACTATATCTAGGTCTTCAGTTTAGGCCATAAATGTGAAAACTCGATGAAAACATCCACTTTGTGATAATCACCGCTAGCTTCCCTATGGCGTTCTAGCAGTTCTAGAAGAATCTTGAAATGTCGGCACCTGAAAGCAGCACAACAGGAGCGTAAGCTGTATCCTTGTAAAGACAGGTGGCAGACTGCGATTGGCCAAAGGACTGAAAGAATGTGTTATGTAGCATTGTAGAGTCTTCCTGGCAGAACTTGCACTAAGGCTTTCATTTCCTGAAGTCCTAACCAATAGTAGGGCTTGCTTAGCTATATGTACCAACATAACACAGAGAGAAACAATTCCTGGTAGGTAATTTTTCTGCTGGGCTATTAAAAATGTAATCCTTTTGTTTCTATCCAAAACTCAGCTATAGAGTAATACTGCAGGGCAGTATTTCAATGCAAGCATGAGTCTACTGGATAAAAATGGACTAAAATTGAAAGATGAGTTAATTTTTAGATTCTAGAAATCTTTAGGCCTTCTCTAAACGTTTAGTTCCCCTCTGAAGTAAAAATATTGGAAGGCCGGGAGCCTGTGTCCTTATAAAATACCAGTGTGATTGGTCCCCTTGCAGTTAGTCATACCACTTGCACATGGTATCTTTAGAATTACATTTCCATAAA
Organism: Semaprochilodus insignis; assembly: GCA_034552555.1. NCBI lineage: Eukaryota > Metazoa > Chordata > Actinopteri > Characiformes > Prochilodontidae > Semaprochilodus > Semaprochilodus insignis. Next base: position 20,576,203 of record CM067494.1, read on the forward strand.
CATTACATCTATGCAATGTATGCAATACAGTTATGCAATAATGCATAGTGGGGCCCATAAAGTTTTTTTGTGATTGGATACTAGTTGCCATGTTGGCTAATTAGCTTTCAATTTGAAGCTAAGTCATATTTTGTATGATATATTAATTAATTCACCTAAAGTTCTAATGTTTATGATCTAAAAGGATTGTGTTTTAAGTGCAGCAGATGACCATCATATGTGTAATTGACATAAAGAAGAATGGTTGGTGTTTTGTGATTCATAAGTCTGTTTTATCTGCTGTTGAATCCTTTTATTCTGTGTGCCTATACCTTTAGCATTGCACTCTCAAACATAGAAGCTATAGAGTGAAAGAACAGTGTGTTTATAGAGTGTTCTGTATATAGTGTATGCATACAATCTACTCAACTCAAGTAAAATTCTGGAACCCTGGAGGGAGGACAGTTGAGTTCTGTCCAATAAAAAAAATCTCTGTATTTAATATCATATTTTTTGCATTTAAACTTTGCGAGTATTTAATTAATTATTTTATTTCTTATATATTGTTAAGTTTTGGTTGGAAACAAAGGGATTAAATTATTGACCCAATGGAAAATTATCTAATCAGAATTTTTCTCACAGTATCCAGGTAGATATAGCCAAGCAAGCTGTCTTTGGATAGGGCTTCAGAAGTTGAGCTGAACTCCTTTTGTGTACAATTACCCACTAACATAATTAGGAAGCCATGGTGGACATTCAGTGGACCTGACATTCGGTTTAATATTCATTACCTTCTTGTTCAAATTTCCCTATTCCACCTTAAATGCAGCATTTACATTCTGGCACAAACATTCAGTTTCTTATTCACAAGCTTCTTGTTTGTATTCTCCTCATCCACCTTAAACTGTGGAGCATTTACATTGCAGCTCCAAATGTCCATGTTTATTCTACAAGGGCAAAATGTTAATGTGAATCACATTAGCTTGGTGCTAGCGGAAACTAGCATTATTGGGGAGTATTTTATGGCTCAAACTGAGTGGCTAGTTCTAGTAGTTGGTGTGCCAGTGTTATTTTCAATTGATATTTCCATAATTCCTCTTCTACTAAAGTAAAGTAGAAATTATTCAACATTTGACTTAGTTTCATTAATATCCAGATCCAAATTCATTTTTTCAGTTTCTGTATGTTATATTGGTGACAGCACTTGTACTGCTTAGACTCTGACATTTGAGGTCAGAGAGAGAGATAGAATGAGAAAAAGAGAGGAGAAGTGGAGGGTTGGTGATCACTGGCTTAGACCAAAGGAAAACCCCAAAAGAGAAAGTAGAAGTCTAACTGATTTCAGTTTCCTATGTTGAAGCTGAATGTACTCAGAAGTTTGAAACAGTTTTATACAGGTAGCCCCCTGCAGATGATTAACTCTGAGTTGGACTGCTAGTGAGCAATGATGTGCGAAAGGGAAGGAGAGAGAACCCCCTATTGGGAAAACAGTTCACACCACTCCACAAAGACAGCATTGCTGAAATAAAGCAGGCAGAACAGCTGCAGCGCTCCTCATAATAAAACGTCAAACCCAATAAAAACACGTTTTTGACACTGACTTGCTGTCTCAACTGCAAAGGCATAAATCCACCTCACTTCCAGTTACATTTAAATCAAAACACATTCCACCAATGCTACTGAAGACAAAAAATACCCACAAACACCAGATCAGGAACCACCGAATCAGCAATTTCATTGCTTCTGTGAAAACTTTAAAAACGTAACCAAACATCAATTAAATGCACCTTAATTTCTTCCTAACCCTATACGTAATACTCTCACTCCAGCCCTGACCTTTACCTTAACCCAAAACCAGTGAACAGAGACACTGAGGTGATTAACAACTCCAGCAGCACTGCTGTGTCTGATCCACTCACACCAGCACAACACATACTAACACACCACCACCAGGTCAGTGTGCTGAGAATAATCCACCACCCACCACAAAACCTGCTCTGTGGTGGTCCTACGAGGGTCCGGAACATTGAAGAACAGGGTAACGAAGTATGCAGAGAAACAGATGCACTAGAGTCTGTAACTGTAGAACTACAAAGTGGTGAAAGACAGAGACAGGAGAGAATCATGAGGGGATCATAGAGAGAGAGGGAGAATAAACATCCCGAACCATGAATTCCACTGTGCCTCTCCAGTGCCTGTTCCAGTGTATAGCTGTGAGGTTCTCAGGTACTGCACATTTCCTGCTGTGGTTACATTATGGTTGTATGGTTGTAGCATGGCCTCAGTTTAAGACATTGTTCCATGGAGACAGTGGTCTGCTATTCTACCCTATAGGCACAGTATTAATGAAGTAATGTGGTCCAGACCAGGACTAATAGTGCTTGGCCAACCATCAACATGCAGCATGCTTGAAAATGTGGTTTTGGGAATAACCACATGTGTGCCTATAGAGTCTGGCAGTGCTGGAGAAATGTATGTAACATGTATGTCCAGGGCTAGACTGGACACTCTGTGTAATTAGCTACGCTACAAAGAGCAGCAGAAGCTTTCTACTGGAGGAAATACAAAGCAGAGCTAAATGGATCACTTCCAGGGAACAGCTCGTAACTGCTCTATCATTTAAAACCAAGTTAAAGCTATAGTGTGATCCGCACACAGCAGTGATGAACAGAGTAAACGAGTGGAGATAGCAGTGGAGATAAGGGCTGAAACATAGACAAAAAGAGAATATAAGAGAGACAGAGGGGAGAGGGAGAGAGAGGGGTGGAGAGAGATGGAGAGGACAGACTCAGAGAGTGAGCACGAGAAAAGTTAAAATGAGAATGAGACTGAAACAAAGAGGTAGAGAAAGACACAGAAAGAAAGAATAAGTGAAAGAAGAGAGGAGAGAGATTTTGAGAGAGAGAGAGAGATAAAGAGGAAGACAGAAAGAAGGAGAGAGACAAAAAAGAAGAGTCATAAGGACAAAGATAAATAAGCAAAGACAGGGAGAAAGAGAATAAGAAATCAAGAGAGAACAAGAGAAAGAGAAAGACAAAGATTGAGAGTCAGAAGGACAGAGAGAGAGGAGTAAAGAGAAAGAGAATGAGAGAGAGCAATAGTAGAGATTTTGAGAGATAGAGAGGAA
>CM067494.1:20599276-20633716 GCA_034552555.1 Semaprochilodus insignis
GCATATATATATATATATATATATACATATATATATATATATATATATATATATATATATATATATATATATGCTAAAAAGCATTTTTGTAGTTCTTTATTTCTCTGTTTCTGGACATTTTTCTACCTATTTCTGTGGAGGATAAAGATATTTTACACATACCTATCGGGTGTAATAAATGTTGGCCTTGACTGTGTAAATCTGCATTCACAATATGCTGAAATCAAACAATAACACTGAAGTGAACTTTTCCTATTCTGGGCTAGTTCTTAAACAAATGTAAAAAGCAGGAGATTATAGAGGGGGAAGTGAAAAGTGATGGTCGGGAGGCAAAAGAAATACATATCGACATTTTAATGCATGAAGGAAGGTGGAAAGGAGAAGGAGTCCTGGTCAGTGTCTGCAGTTTTGCCGCACTCAACTTCGGAATGAGCCGAGCCGAGAATTTTATGTGCGGTTTTGTGCCAACCCAAACGGCTGGGACTTGCCAAAATGTGCCGCAGAGAGGGAGAGAGAGCGGGTAAGGGAGAGGGAGAGAGAGTGAGAGAGGGTGAATAGGTACTCATTTAATTTTTTTTTTACGGGGACAGGGCAGAGGTGGTGGCTCTAAACTGGGTCAGACCGGGGTTAACTGAAACTAATGGGCACCAAAAGGAGAACCATATTTGCCCTCAAAATATAACAAACTAGCTTGGCCTCTCAAACCCTTTTAGAACATGGCAAATACAGACATGCTGGAATGTTTCAAATGGATCTAATTCGTGTATTTAATAACATGTGACATCAACTGTAATAACTATAATAACTCATCTTTTGTCAGAGGCGTAGAATGACATAAGACAGGGTGTAAGCTCCGTATTTATACTGATAGTCTGAAGTGCAAACAGTTTTCATGAAATTCCAAAAGTTCAAATGTCCATGCCATACAGAAACTGCATGAACCTCCTTTTTTTCTTTTTTTTCCTTGATGAAATGCTGCAAAATTTAGTAAGAAATATAGTTACAAAAACTTGCATGTAATTCTAATTCTGAAAACTCTCACTGAGATTGAACATTCACATTGCTGGTAAAGTTTATTAAAACAGAAATACAGCTACAATGGATATAGGTAACTACTACTATTATTTTGGGGTTACAGCACAGGTTCTATATACATTTCAACCTCAAAATAAAAATAACAGCATTTCCACCATAAAAGTGTGCACAGAACTGCAAACATGACAGTATTAAAATGGATTTCCACCATTTTTTCTGCAGATTCAGTAGCTGAGATCATGAACAAAGTCATTCAGGGTTGCTAGGTTTTTACTATCCAAAATGGCCAGAGTTTTGCTAGTAATGGTGGTTATGAAACTGAATAACTATGTTTTCTTTGTGTGCTGTTTTGCCTTACAACACCCTGCATACACTGTACCTCACTGCACAAACTACTTAAACAAATTTGTTTTAGGCCAAAATTATTTAGAACAACCTCTCAGACAACCTCTCAGACCTCTGTGACCAAACTATGTAATATATTTGACTGTGAAATGCAGAAAAGTTCATAGAATTCTCTTTTAAAGAGTTTTCTGAATTCATATATATATATATTCATGTATCAACTCTTTTCTGCTTTTTTCTTAGAATACCTCAAACACACATTCTATGAACTCAGACTTTTAAATTAAATGTTAAGACTTCAGAACACGCCCAAAACCTGTATTTCTGCCCAAAAGTTCTGTGCACCGCTGCTGTGTTTGTGTGCGCCACTGTGTGCGTGTGCTCTTTTGTTAAAGGTTTGTTTATGTGCGGCCTTTTCAGGATGAACGGTCCCATTTCCATAGTGATGGCCTGCGGGGTCAGTAAGGGACAAACTGGGCCAAGAAGATGTGTGTGTATGTGTCTGCGTGTGTGTGTCTGTGTGTGTGTGAGTGTGTGGCTGTGATTAGCCGGGCTGTTTGTTTGTCAGGCGCTGACATGGCTTGTCCTGTGAGGAGATGGATGAGCACAGAGCTGACACACAGTCTGAGCACACAGAGGCCGACCCCCCAGATCCATCTCTGTTCTATCACAGTGTGTGGGAAAAATACACACAGACAGATAGAGCCCCATACACACACACACACACACACACACACACACACACACCTCCACCCACCAGATACAGTGTTAACGTTAAAATATTAATAATGCAATAACACAAAAAAGGATTAACAGCACTAATATTCTAAATGTTTAAAATTGGACCAGACACTCCAAACCTTCTATAGTTGCAGCCTGCAGAAGAATGATGCCATGACTGACTCTGTGATAGCCCTCCTATTCAAAAACAGCTTGAAAATGGCAAGAAGTTCCACTGATGACTCTCTTGAGAAAACCAAAGTTTCCAGCTACCGGCATACCGTAAATTTGTTTAGCACTGTTGCATCTTAAGTAAGCAAATCACAGCCCTTCAGTCGGCCATATCAGCAAAAACGGTACCGTCAGCACTTAAGAACGGTTTCAGCAGACTGGATGGTGCTTTCCGGTGAACTACGGATAAATCAATGAGCGACAAACTATCAAAAGCAACAGCAAAGTGGAAAAGTTCTTTTCAAACTGAGACACAGTGGCATGAGAGTAAGAGGGTTACAACCACTAAGTTGAAATATGCAACCACTATTGTACTTACTGGAAACTGGTGATGAAAACTGCAACCTGAGTTCACTCTGTGGAAGTCATGTTCCAGTTCATTTACACAATAATGCTACTGAATTACTGAAAGTAATAGATGCATTCTGATTAAGCTTAGTTTCCAGACACATATAGCTATTAACAAAATGATATTAAAATGGAAATACATTTCTTCTGGGCCAATTTGGGCATTTGAGCCAATAAGACAATTGAGACTGATCGTGATTAACTCTGGGTTAATCATTTTAATCTTTTGACATCCCTAAGAAACACACACAACCACCCTACAGATATAGAAAGACATTCACACACACACACACACACACACACACACAAGCTCTCTCACATCCCATCTACACTATGACGTACCACACAGTCAGTTGAGGTTTTTTGAGTAGGCAACACAGAGCGGAAAAAGCGGCGTGACACAGTGGCTTTCAAATGGATTTTCTAGGACAGACACTAATTTTATGCTGTGACCTTAATTGACAAATACTTGATGCTATAAATCACGGCGGGCTGGCTGAGAGAGAGAGTGTGCGTGTGTGTGGGGGAGGAGAGGAGAGGAGGTTTGGGAGAATGTGCTAATTAGTGGAGGAAATTGATATCAGTGCCCTTGTGCGCTTGATCCGGCCTGCTCCTGAGAGCGTGCGCTCGCACGGGTGTGTAGAGGGAGCAGAGCTGCGATATATACAGTAGAGACACGCGCACACACACTCACCTGGTAGCTGGCGTTCAGGGAGCCAAAACCCAATCCAGAGATCATGTTCTTCACCAGAGTGGGACTTCTGCAGGATAGAGAGACAGAGAGACATATGGAAGATGAGAGGAGAGTGAGGATGAGGACATACAGGCGTGGCTAAAGGCATGACATTGTCACAGTACACAGTTTGCCCAAAACGTATTTAGACATTGGCGCCATGCTAAAAACAGACCAATTCGGTTCCTGCAAGTGTAATGCATGCTGCCTACAGTATTCTGAGGTAGGAAGGCACTTAGTCATGTTTCGGAGGTATCGGAGGGATCGCCATGTTTTGAAGCAGCGTAGACGTTACCTATCCCATAATCCTGTGTGCTAGCAATACTTTGTGTGTACAGCTTCACAATTACTTTCCTCACAGTGTTGCTTTCCAAGGCACTGACTTATGAGACTTATGACTGAACTTACAGTTTTGGACACAGCCTCAAAACAAGTTCTTAAAACAAGAGCCATTTTCTTTTTTCCGGTGTATTCTTTTAAAAGGTGGCTGGTATGATTCCAATCGTTTTTTTTTTTTCAGGTTTTTTTTTCTTGGCCAAAAAAAAAAAAAAAAAAGCAAAGGTATGCATCCAAAGTTCATGGTCTCATCAGTGAACTCAAGCTCTCGGACACCAGTGTAAGAAGAACAGCCTCAGGGTTTCTTCTGGAATTCTTCAAGAATCTGCCATCAGTCTGACACTGTGCTAAAACTGTTTTTCTCTAAAATGACCATTTACTATGTAGCCTAAAGAACATTTAAGTCTACCAGTGGGTAAATAGTTAAAGCTTTGGTGCCACTGTATCAGACAATATTCAGTTTGGATGAGACAAGTAGGGACAGACAAAACTGTAACATCACATTAAAAGAAATACAAAACAATGCTTTCAAAAATGAGCAATTTAAGAAGGAAAAGGAGGAAAGTTAAATAAATATTGAAAACTCCAATTTTAATTACATAAAATGGTGTTATAATTAGCTGATATCCAATCCGTTTTCTTTACACTGTTACTGTATGCTAGTTGTTGTTTACATATGCTCTATAATTGGTCTTACTTTTGATACAATTGGTAAGTGTTATAAAAGTAAAGTTGACTCCAAGAAACACTCTGCAGTGACGACCATGACCATGATAACGTGCCTTCATATTGCTTGCCCTTACCACGGAATAACGCATATAAGGAAAGGAAAGATACAAAATGTGACAAAAAGCACAGGCCCTGAAATGTGCATCCTTTCTGATCATCAGTAACAGTTTCAATATTTTGTGTATCTGTGCAGACATGCAAACACGAATTCACAAAGTGAGCTAGTCTACAGTTATTCAATCTGACAAAGTGTATTGTTGTGTATAAACACACACCCACACATACACACACACACATGGAGTGTGTGCTGCAGGGTGAAATGTGGCGCACAGGCCGCCGGCTGGGTAATTTGCCGTCGTCTCCCTGGCAGGCCTTGAGAAAGCGTCTAACATCTGTTTGCACAAATGCGAGCAGGCGCTCTTCTCTGCCGTGCATCTGCTCGCCTTGTACACTAAACACTAAAGACACTGAAGGGAAACGCATACACATACACAGGCATGCAGCACAAAAGAGACCTTTGTGCTTTTCACCGCGGAGGCAGCAATAGGGTAATGATGGTTAGCCCATTAGGGTAATCGCACACGCCAATAACGATTACCTCCGTGCTTACAGGCAGGACCCACCGGCCAGCAACACAACTACAGTCCACACACTGGACTCCACTGCCAGATCAAACCAATCTACAGCTCAACCAGGGCTTCACGGATCTATTGTATGCAGTTAGCTTATAACACCTTTAATAAAAGCTGACAGGAGAGAAATAACACCTTTAACCTTTACAAGATGCAGTTATTGCCCCAATAACAAACGCATGGAGCTATTTAATATCAATAATTAAACTTGCTGCTATTACAACAATAACATATACAGCGTAGATTCAACTAACACAAGCTGGGCACCAGGAGGCATTTTAAAAGGTTTTATTTGATAAAGTAATTCGGGACCATGAAATGATACCTAATATACTGTACTTTAATTATTTATTTATAATAATTTCTTGTCTGACATTTCAAATGCAAAGAATTCTGTATAGTAACTTTATTCTCTATATTTTACTGTTTCTCCTTTTTTCCACAGTTTCCTGTGAGTCATTTTATACATTTAGCAGCACCTTTTTTATTTTATAACAATATAGCATATTATAACTTTATTAAAAACTTTTGAAGGCTTGTGTAAATGTTTCCAAGATAAAGATGTACATAGATGTACACATATAATAAACTATATATCTCAGTAGCTAATGTAATTTAAACAATTATAGCAACTTACTCAACTTATTATTATGGTTAATAAAGATTGAAAAGGGTTACAGTGTTTGGATTTTGTACTGGGGAACCACCTGTGCTGAAGGATGTTGCGCTGTGATTGTATTTCAAAGGACTGGCATCATGCCACAGTGCCATTGATACTTGGCATCATGCCGTTCTGCTCATGGCGATCCAGTGACATCAGCCAATCAAACGTAATTCTAAACTCTTAATCCAGGAAATATCAGGGGTTATGCCGTGTCAACACATTTTTGCTTTCAGGTTAATTATTTCTGGAATACAAATGAATTGATTGATCCTATTTCAGAAAGAAAGCAGTGGAGTGTTGTCTTTGGGTGTAATTCTAGGCTGGTCCATAAAGGGTGAGGGGTCTACCTACCCGGTCATCTTTGGTGGTCTCCTCTTTTGGTATTCCACTTCATCCACAGTCCAAACGGCACCCTTGACATTCTCCACTCGTACGAAGCACTTGTGGAGGCTCAGGTTATGACGCACGGCATTCTGGGTAAGAAAGAGAGAAGTGTGCACGTGAGGAAAAATGGAATTGTAGGACAGCTACATGGAAAGTGAGTTCTGATGGTTCACTAATGGCAACCAATTCAACTGCAATATATGTATCAAACATTACTGTAGAGAGTTACAGACAGACCGAGAGTGAGGAAGAGAGAGAAAGGGGAATGGCACGAGTCGAGCTGGTCACATGACATTGCTAGAAATGCAATTACAGTAGGTCCTCACATAAACAGTCTTTAATAAGAGCATACGTCGTATACCTGCTTTCTAATTAAAAGCCTGGATGTGGCGATAAGCACAAAAAGAGATTGCACAGTTGAGTTCAGAGAGGGATGTGTGGGTTGAGTTTATCTCCCCATCTCATATTCCTCCCTGCATACACACACCCACGTGATTACACACACTTACGCCTTCCACCACCACTAACACCACACACACGGCACCAATTAAGTGCACATTCCACCAAGGGGTAGTGACACTGGGGTGCCACACCATCACAACAGTAGGAGGCGAGGAAAAAAAAAAAAGGACTCTTTATCTCCAACGCTAAAAATAAGAAAAAGATGCGCTCCGTCCTCCCCCACCAGTAAACCCCCCTCACTTCTTCTTTTTTTTTTTTTTAAATTTCACTAATCAGCCACTATCTAGAATAACACCCCCAAGGGATGCCCCTTCCTTTTCATCTGCTATTTGTAGTTTGTTCATGCCCAATTTCATTACCAATTTTAATTCGTGTATAATTAAATCCTGTGTATTTTTTCTGACACGCTCCTTTTTTTTTTTTTCTAATCCATGAGGGAGGGACTGCCGCTGATGCCGGAATCACTCCTAACCGTAATTACAAGTGCCATAATCAGACGAGGCCTCCCTCCTTTGAATAAATTTCCCCCATGCAGGAGCGATGATGCTTAGTTTTGCAAATTAGTATGACCCCAATTTCAGCCTGCCACCTCGCCAATTTTATTTGCATTCCCATCCGTGATGAAAGACTAATTCTCCCAGTTAAAACATTAGCAGCAATTTAAAGGGGGTCAGCCTTGGCAGACATAAACAAAATGCCTCGCTGGCTGTGTGTGTGTATGAGCGCGTGGAGCGAGATGACGGGGTGGGTGCTCTGGAGAGGGGCAGAGATATTAGAAAAGATGGAACTCGTGACGTGTGTGTCAAACGGGTCTTGCCTACTCGAGTGGCGGTGCCCACACAAAGGGGCGAGCCGCCATTTTAGCGCCGTGGCTATTCGTCTTCCTGTGGCCATATTAACGAACCTGCAGCGAAGGAGCTAAAGCGCAGCCATTTTAAACACTGCTCAGACATACGGCTAAACGCTCTCCATCCATTAAACACTCAGGCGTACAAGTCACTGTAATGGGCTTAAATACTGGATAGCTTAGAGAAGACACAAGGCTAAGCACTCATCTTCAGCACAACAGCCATTAAATTACGCATGGCTCAGCGCTAAAGCAAGGACTAACGGAGGCTAAATACTAATGAAAACACTCCAGATGAGCAGTCACAACAGCAGGATTAAGAGCTGCCAAGCAGAGTTTATAATAATGTGCTTATATAGATAGATGCTTCATAGCAAAAGCATATACTGTATAATAGCTAAAAAAAACCCTGCACCATTCAGAGACTACGAATAGCTGTCAGACGTCATCTCAGCTTCCTGCTTCTTGTTTAACGTGTTAATTGCAGGGCACAGTTTCGCACTGTTGTGTACTTGTCTTGGACATACAGTTCTATGAGAAACATCTAACTGGTACAGAACCCTTAGGTTCTTTAATCTTTGAAGAAATAATATTTTAAAAGAACCACCCATTGAAGAATGCTTGTAGCATTTCTCTGTAGGCCTGTGATCAAGGAAAGACCCGTATGTCGTACAGGGCGACTCTCTTACCGATGGACTCTTCTTAACTACTGTTGCCCCTTTTATAAAAATGAGGATGACTAGACTTGAACTGGAACCGCAAAAGCAACGTTGACCTGCAGGTCTCCAGAAAATCACCGGCAACTAACATCAAACAGCTCTCCTCAAGCAAACACACTGCAGGAGTGTGCGCCAGAGAAGAGAGCATTAAGACAAATGGTGGTGGATCACGGTTCCAGGCAGTGTCCATCTTATGCCTAAGAGACAGCATCCGACTGATCAATGACTTCCCCCTGCTCTCTAGCTCTGGCTTTCTATGAAATATGGATGGCCATTAAGAGCGCCGGCAGAACATAGATCGCCATTTCTATATTTAATACCGCGGCCAAACGACTGGCAAGAGAGAGGGAGCGAGTGTGGGGACGTATTAAAAAAAGAGAGGGAGATCAAGAGAGGCAAGCAGAGAGAGAGAGAGGTGGTGGAAAAGGAGAGGAGGAAGGGAGGATATATCCATTAATTGTTAAATTTCATAAAAGTGAAATGAGTTGTTAAAGACATTCCTGCCACCTTCTCTTCTCTGCTCCCTCCATCTTTAACCTCTTCAAAATGCTTTTGGGCATTAAAGTGTGGTGAGGTCATTGGCTCGCACCTTTTCTCTCCCCTCCCCACACCCTTCTCTCTCTCTCTTTCTCTCTCTCTCTCTTTCTCACCCTCTCTCCAGAGGCTCAGGCACAGGCAAATTAGCGTTAAGGCCAAGTCTGGCTGGACTACGCTGAACTAAGCTCCACTCCAGATGGCACCTGAGACACTTTTGCTAAGGAGGCACGAGGAACAGAGGGACATTAACACATCCGTGTCTGCACATGTGTGCGTGTGTGTGTGTGTGTGTGTGTGTGTGTGTGTGTGTGAGATGAGAGCAGGGTCGTTTTAATGACTGGTCAGGTTGAGAGAGAGAGCAGGGATGGTGCATATGAGGGTTATGGAGCCAAAGTACAGCCTTAATGACCTCTAATGACCACACTAACTGCACTGAACTAAACCGCAAGCCCAATGCTTTTAGTGGCCGCATCGAGTGAGAATGGAACAGAAGGAAGCTAATCGACATACGCTATCAGTTTGAACTCACTTTAGATCTATATTATTCTTTGTTATGTTGTATGTAATAATAACATATACAGTTTAGATATGAATGTTATATACTACATATATGTATTTTTAGATGCTTTATTCAATGCAAGTAGGGAACTGACTATAAGATATTAAACAATAGTCATTTTTTCAAATATCAGATTTCTGGATGTTAATTACATTAGAACTTCATTCCATTTTCTCGATCAGTTTCAAATCTTCTCAGTCTCAGGTCATCATTCTGGACACATTATACATAACTTTATTTGTTCAGTTCCTAAATTATTTGAAATCTGCAGCTGCACAGAACTAGCATAGGACTACAATGATTCCATGTATTTATCTGCAAACTTTCAAACAGCACTAACATACTAATAACTCCTAAATCATGCAAAGCAGAACTATATGGAAAGGCATTATGGAACTGTTGGCAAGAGAGAAAGACGAAGCAGGAGACATATGAGTCGTCTACTGCTTTCCAGTATCAGCCCCCCTTCGCTGTGGGTAGCACTGCTTGAAGCGGGCGACTGGACATCAAAGCTTAGAGGTAAACACACACAGGTAGGAGTCCGGTGGGGTAGTCAGTAGAGGCAGGGGAGCCAGGCTCCATGACCAGAGGTGGGCCAGGCTCCTGGGGAGGGGGGAACTCAAGCTGAGCGAGGCGGGCTGGAGGTGGGCCGGAGATGCAGAGCTGAGATACAGCGGGGCAGTGGAGCAGCGGGGCGCGGCCTAATCAAGCAGGCCAAATTAAAGCAGCAGATAAGGGGAGCGCGGCATTGCACTGCTACGTGCCTGTGGTCTGATAAAACAAAGCCACAGAGCATGAGCAGAAGTGTGTGTGCGTGTGTGTGTACACAACCAGCAGGAACAGCTTGACTCCATGAGAGAAAGCCTCATGCATAATTATGGAGCATAAGAAATGTATAATTCAGGAAACTTGGAAAGAGGTTTTCATATTCTGACAATTTTACTTTTAGCGTTCAGTCAGTATGGCTCAGTTTCCAACATCTTGATAGTTGTAGTTAACACTGCAAGACTGGACAAGCTTTTTGGAATGATCTTCTGTTTAGAGACGTCACATGACATGACTTGAATGGGATGTTCTGTAAAGCTTGTCCAACCTCAAGTGCTATAAAATAACTATATCCTGCTGTTGAAATCCAACCGAACTCAAACTCCTGTAGCAAGGAAGCTTTAGTTATAGTGGGATACTTAAGGGCTACAACTGGTGACCACCTCTGGTTGTCCCAGCTCCTTCGTCATCAGCTCCATAATGTCTACAGGTCTGACACACAATCATCCGAACACCAAGTGGCTGAACAGTCAATTACTCTCTCTCCTCTATCAAACACCAGTCTGCCTGCCTGGCCAAACATCACACAGTCTTCTCTCCCACAGTCACACAGGAGACAATGGAGAGAGCAAATCGGGACACTGTGAGAGAGGGTGATAGAGAGAATGGAAAAAGAAAGGGAGGTCCGAGCGGCTGGGGGTCACGTCCTGGCCAGCTGGGACCGCACTGGCATCATTAATTACGGCTGCGTGTTATCAAAGTGTTCTGTTGGACGGTATTGTGGCTGGACTTGCAGTGGCCCTTGGCACCAGGGCAGAATTTACTGCTGTTTGCATCAGACAGAACAATGGGCTGACTCACTGTGTCTGCAGTTTATCCACAGCAGGGCTGCGTGGTGGAGGGAGACCCTTAGCCTTATAGCAAAGGTGCTCACCCAATAAAGTGGTCGCAACAAGGGGAAAAAAAAATTCAAACCTGACTGACAGCTGCTGTCTACAGCTGAGTCTGCCAGCGGGTCAAAGAGAAAGCTGACTAAGTGGAGTAGGTGAAGTAGGTCCTATAGTGTTTGTACACCTAATCTCTTTCTGACTCATCTGAATTGTATGGTAGCTGCCGATAAGCTTCTATTATAAACAAGCAAGTCTGGCTCATCAAAACTATTGTCTCCAACAGTAACTGTTTGCACGCTACAGATGTGGCACACTGAGATTAGGTTTAAATGCTGGAGTATAATTTTAGGTCTTATACTTTTCCGAATGCAGTAACATGCATTTACCTTCCATGTTGCCGTATTTCTCCTGAAATAGGCAAACATTCGTGTAAACCAGTTGTAGATTTCGTTGAGAGTCAACTGTCGGTCAGGGGATTCCAGAATGGCCTAGAGAGAGAGAGGGAGAGAGAGAGAGAGAGAGAGAGAGAAAGAGAGAGAGAGAGAAGGAGAGGTAATTTTAAATGGCTGCTATTAGAGGCACATTAGCTGATGAGCTATCTGCAGGCAGTGCGTTGTGACTAGAGGTGCATTTCAGCATGGCCGACACTCTGAGCGCTTAGGAATCATAAATCCTGAGTTATGAACACACGTCCTCTCTAATGTACACACATACACACACAGAGCTGCAGAGGAGTGCCAGCACACAACACAAGATCCAAGTCAAACATCCTGATGTATCTGACTCTCTCTCACACATACTCAGAGGCAGGCGACTTACATGCCGTATAAGGGAGGCATATGTAAACGGAGGTCTGACATCTGCGTTTTTGTAGAATTCACAATTCTGTGCAAGCTCTGCAAGACACACAAAGCAAAAATCAATCAAAATCCAAAATTAATCTTAAGACTTATTACTACTGTAAGTGACTTGGTATAATATGAGAGTGGGAACCTGAAGCATGGCCCCACATATATAGACACTGTGCCTCAGAAAATGTTTTAGGGGGCTGACCCGATGCGATGGGGGTGCAGAACTTGTCGGAGTTGCGGCGGCGGATGGGTCCCACCCCGTGCAGGCTGGAGGAGCTGATGACAGAGGGGCCCTGCCTCAGAGGAGTGATGGGGGCTGCCGCTGAGGTGGGGGGGTGAGGCAAACCCTCTGGGAAACCCTCACTGTCCCGCTTCAACAGAGAGCCGCTGGAGGCCAGATTCAGCTGCAGAGACAGAGAAGGAGAGAGAGGAGGAGTGAGAGAGAGAGAATTAAAATATGCTGCAATTTAATGATTAGAGTTGGTAATGTGTCCAGGGATCAAGCCTAGTTCAAGACTATTTATAATATTATACTGTATTTATAATGCTGTGTAGTCCAGGTCCACACTTAGTGCCTAAAATGATAAATCAAAAAAGTCACTAATTTATCAGCCATTCTTCCTCTATACGGTGGCACTGACAAGTAAACAGCAGTTGGTGACATGACTGAGTGAGCGAAGTTTATTTGATCACACTGTGATTGTAACGGTGCGTCCCCATCGGTGCTTTACAGTAATCTGTAGCCTTCTCATTACAGCGTTAGGGGGGAGCATAATCGCTGTCAATTTGCTATCGCTCCCATGCTGAGAGAAGCCCGATCCGTGCCAGGATGGGCTGGCACGCCAACTCCATTACCAGAGACAATCCCACTCAGCCGGCGTAATTCAAACAAAGCCCCCTGTGCGTCTTTGACACACACTTGCACGCGTACACAAAAAGCTCCTTAGCACTGTATAGGCTTCAATTAGAGTCATGCAAAAAGGAGCAAAAACAAAACAGTACAAGGAAGGAGGGGGAGAAGGAACACAATCTGGCAACAAACAGCGTGTGCCAAAGACGGCTGTGGTTAGCCGCCCTCTCGGGGGCCTTTGCCAATGCCCAATTAGCTTTAGTGGGCACGGTGAGGAGCGCTGGGAGCCGTCCCCTCAAAACCATCCTCCCTCATACACCCCCCCCCCGCCCCCTTTAGCCGCTGAGGGAGGCTTTTCCAGGGTTGCTTGTTTTGCTCTAATTAAAACCATCATGAGCACGTGCAAACGGAGAAAAGGGTGGGGGGGGGTTGTGGAGGGTGCGGGAGGACAGCGTGGTGGTGGGTTTGAAGCTAATATAGCGAATTAAACTGGTGCGGCCCCCTTTTTTTCCCTCTCCCCTCTCATCGCCAGAGGAGCCAACCTGGCCCATCTCCAGTAATTAGGGGGCAAAATTGTTTAACAGGTACTTAATTAACGCTGGAGCCATGCCAGCTTGCTACAGTGCCCTCCTAAGAGCCAAGATTGAAGGCAGACGCTAAGCTCCGCCTACTGGTGATGCCCACTAATGCTAGCTCAGGGCACCCCCCCAATTTCTCTTCTTCCTTCTCTCTAGCTCTCTCTCATTCCCTCTCTTTCCTCCTTACTTCTATTTCTCTCTCTCCCTCACTGATGTCCCTCCTGCTCTCCCTTTGCCTGTAGCTCTCTGTAGCCTCTTCTTCTTCCTTCTCTCCCTCTCTCTCTCCCTTTCTGCCCTCCCACCCCTTCTGTCTATGTCTCTGTCTTTCTAGGACGCAGGGGTCATGCCTGGGCTGTGCTCCCCATTAGAGTGTAATGGCAGCCAATCCAGCAAATTTGTCAAAAACATGAGACGCGGCCTACTTTACCCCTCGGCCCCCCTCTCTCCATCGCCATTTATATCCCTCCCCCGAATTAAGACACTCCACTTCTAATTGACAATTAATTTCAACATCTTCATATTTTAATAAGACTCCTCATCAATCTTGCCATGAAATATTCATTAGGTACCTAATAATTGCGTGCTGGCTTTGGCAGCTGTGGAAAAAAAGCCCAACGCTGGAAAATTAAGGCTCTGTATTAACGAGGAAGGTACATTGTTCTCCCTTTTTCACCCTTTCCCCTTCTCCCTCACTTACAGATCCACTCTCACACAGTACACACAGGCAGAAACATACACATGCAGCCACTTTGGATCCATTTAGTTCTGAAGAGCGAGACACTAGGCCAACTGTAACAGATTTGTGTATGTTTAAGAGTCTAACTCCAACACCGAGCTCATGTTTAAACTGGATTGGAGAAGTTTATTTGGACACATGATTAATTACTCAAGAAAACATGTGTAGTTAGATAATTGGTAAACAGTTGGAGCGTACTGGAGCGCGTAACAGAGCGGCCTGGATTTTTTCCACTCCTCTCGAGAAACAAACAAACAGCTTCAGAGTGCGAACGACTGTAGGAGCTTCTCCAATGAGTGCGCTCTTCTGTATACAGACCTACCTTGTGGCACAAAATGGACATGGAAATAAATGGAGAGGAACCTGAAGCAAAAAAAAGAATAAAGCCCCACTGGGCACCCCGAGGTCAAAGGGCATGAACTCACAGGTTGGTTGAAAGGCTTTGGCTCTGATGGACGCATGTGCAGGTGGGTCATCATGGCCTGCAGGCGCTCGCTCTCCTTGGCCAGCTGCAAGCAAACACAGAAACATACACCCACGTGTTAGTAATATCTCTACACAATCATATTAGTGTTTATGCAACTCAAGATGTTTTAAGTGTTAAAAAGGAGACAATGCTTGACCACAGGGCATTTTCTGTCTCTGAGCATGAGGGTTTGTTATTGCCTCCAGCAAAGCCTCACCCTTCCTGCTCAAAACACTCTCCACAGGTTTAAAAGAGGCCTCTTGTGCGCTATATTATTTTGCAGTGTACAACAGCCAGGAGTTTATGTGCGTACACATAGGCTTGGGCAACTCACCAAAGTCACCTCCAACTTTACTTGCAAGTTGATCCACTGCGATTGTGAACACATATTACATATGCTTTGGGTCCATTTTTCTTGCTGTTCACTTTTTTAGGGATCAGAATGGACTAAGCCTGGCACTAGGATATCCCCAAACACAGTAGATGGGTCCATCCTTAAAGTTTTTAGAGGAGCCCAGATTTGATCTATTTTTTGTTTTATCTGCCTCCTCAGTTCCAATTACAACATTTGCGTGGATTCATGTACCAAAGACAGCTATAGTTCATTTCACATGACTTTTTTTTTCAACCTCTCTTTATCTCTTCGACTGAAACAGGCTGTTTTTGCTCAACTGTGCCTCGTTCAAAAAGCAGTCTTGGCTGAAATGAGCAGTAACAACACTCTTTATCACTTCAACACAAATAGACAGGCTATACAGGTTAAATGGAAATGTGCTTAGGGTGGTGACATCACAACCATGATGAATTAAAATCTGCTCGCAAATCCGCATTGTTACACAACTGTCAAACTCTTGCTTCATGAACGCAGGGTGATGCTTGGTTTTTCATGATATGGGCCCTTTAAATTGTGCAGAGAAGCAGATGTGTGCAACAGGAAATGAGAGAATGTGTGAGAGAAAAGGTAAGAGAGCCGGAGAGGAAGGGAAGGAGATTCCGGATGTCTTCCTATGAGTGTAATTCTGAATTTCTGTCCCGTCAGTGAGCTCAATGGGACGCTCACACATCATCTCTCGGCTCCGGTTACCCGCGGCTGGAGACGAGACTTTTTTTCTCTCTCTCTCTGGTACTTGCCTTGCAGCTGTACTCATCTCTGTATGTCGCTGCTGAACTGTATTTACAGTGTGTCGCTGTGTTAGTGGTGCCTCCAGATCAGAGCTGTTGCGAGAGCTAATGCAGTTATTTATATGGTGCTTATTACAGCAAACACTGGCTCAAAGCAGCTTTAGAGAAATCCAGGGCCAGACCAAACAAGCTGAGGGTGACAGTGGCAGTAAAATGTCTGTAAGAGCATAAAGAAGAAATATCAAAAAGAACCAAGACGCTTAATACTAATGGTCTTTCATTTGTCTTTCATTCTTTCGATCCAAATCGAAGTTGGAAGACTGTTTTAATACATGCACAATCGATTTCTTATTAGAAGTCTTATTATGCTATGACATACAAATCAGGAAAAGGGTGTCTTGCACTGAGGCAAATAAAGCTCAATAAAAGAGGGCAGTAAGTGGGGCGTAAAAAAAGGGTACCACTTTAGAAAAACAACTCTTTTAAAAGGTTTAGGAATGGTTTAAACTAGTTTTTGGTTATTAATTAGATCATAAACGCATTCAAAGTCTTAAATGCAGTTATAAGACCTATAAGACAGGGCAACACGGACCTCACATACATATATACTGTTGAAGCTCAGATGTTCCTGGTTACTTTGTCTTCTCCTTCACTCAGAATTATAAACCACAGCTAAATCAGATACTGATTCATTCATCACATTAACAGTTCACTTTTGCCATTTTTATTAATGTGCTATAAGAGTTTCTTAATAGATTTAAGCTGTTTGTCTAATAGATATCCATTAATAAACCAACATTAAACCCTTTATAACCCCTATATTTTATTATTATCAAATGGTACCAAAAAAGCTTCTAACTTGGCACTCTTGGGGTTTAGGGGTTTAAGTTTTTAGCGTTTATAGTGGCAGAAAGAGTATCTTAGATTTCACTCTCTTAGCTCTACAAGATCAAGTACACTGTTATTTCTGCTGAAAAAATGTCTCTGCTGTTAAACTCTTATTCAAAGATAATTCCACCCCCCTCTGCTTTCCACTCTCTGCATGTTTGTGTTCTGCCGCAGTGCCCACTGCTGCTAGCTGCCCGCCACCCTCTGGCCTGTTTATTTGCCCATTAGCTGATCTGTGTTTAATAAGGCAGCGGTCGGCACTGGTCAGCTGCTTAACAAAGCAGTGGAAAAAGTGAGTCTGCGAGCACCCGGCCAGTGGGCAGGCAGGCATGGCTAGTCTGAGTTGGCCTTGGTTGGCCTGGCGCTTGGCATGAGGGGCCAGTTTAGGGGGTGGTCTTGGGTAAATGAGAAGCTGGGAAATGTGGTGTGACTGGGGCTGCCTCTCGCGTCACTTCATCTCCCCATGACAGCTGAGCTGCACTTTTATGCAAAAGTTTGGAATCGTTTGCTGTGTTTTATGTTTTTGTTCATTTATTTAATAACAACTTATGTAATAAAGGATTTTGTCATTTGCTGGCTCATGTTTTCGAACATAATAATAATAATAATAATAATAATAATCAAAAGTTTCCTGTGCCTGGCAGGCAGGTGAGCTTGTCCAAAGAGCTTTGTTGGAGAAGAAATAATTTTTGGGAGAGACGGAAGAAGCGGCCCAGTTCTCTGCACAGTTTGGCAGGCTGGGTGAAGGTGTGTGGACAGAGGTCTTGGTGTGTGTTATTTGAGGCTGGAAGGCCTGAAGCGGCCTGTCAGAGTGTAAACACAACTGAAGGGGCTACGTCTTGCTGCTTATTTTACGGCTTTAAAGGAGAGGAAAGTCCAGGCTTCGGGCACTGACAGGTTACCTCACTCATGTCACTGCACATTAAAGTGCACAAGAGCACGTGTGTGTGTGAGGTCTTCTCCCAGACTCCGTTTCCCACAGCCGCAGGCTTTTTTTCCTAATGCGACCTAATGCGACTGACCGATGGCTTGTCAGTGTGGGCCATTGCCCAGACAGCATCAGTGTCCAGCCTGATCACGCGGTCAGACACTAGATTCCAGTGCTATCTTCACCATTCCCCAACAGCGAGGTTAGCTTAAACGCTTTGATGCACGCTAAACATTTGAGCGACGGCTAGATGGATGCGTATTAGCAGGCGAATTGACTCGGAGGTAGCATCTTTGTTTGGCAGCGCACAACGCTGGAAGCGAGTGAAGGGAATTGTTTTTGCCCTTTGATGTTATACAAAGTGATATTGTAGCTGTGGATTTCAATGCTGTGGGCTGTAAATAATATCAAAGACAGTGAAGACGGCTGGAGACCTTTGATGAGGTGAATGTCTATGGCACCCTTCTCTGAAACCCTATGCACTGAAATCTTCATTAGACACTCAATATTCCCTACTCTGAACTGTTTAAAGCTGATTTGCTCATTCTCTTCTATGAACAGAGATAAAGCCTACATAAATATGTGTATATGTGTAACTATTAAATATAATAATTTATAAATAACCAATTAAATAATCTGTTGATTACTTGGATGTACTCTGACTGAGCAATAAGAAAGGTCAGTAACAACTGACTTAACTGAACAATACAAATCAATATAAACTGCCTTTTAAAAACTCCAAAACACTTCAGAGGAAGATAGAAGGCTTTAAAGGGCCCATATCATAAAAAAATAGGTCTATATAAAAGCTAACCTGGAAGAACAACCAATTATGAATTCAGTTTGATGTTTGATGTCACAAAAAACAATGGATTAACATAGTCTACAGAAGATTAGCTCCTCCCACTGCCACTGAAGTTAGTAGTAAGGAGTGTTTCAACCTAGACTGCTGCTTGAATAATGGACAATACAGGGCAGCCAATCAGAACAGAGTTAATTCACATACCGTATCAGTTTTAAAGGTACAAAGAGAGGTTAGAAATGATGATGGAAAAGTTAATGATGAATGTATGTTTTTTGTACGAAAAGCTACACATGAGTATGTGTCATATGGAACAGAAGAAGACTTGTGCGACTGATGTTTTCGGTATGTGTAAAGCTCAAAACAACCTGAAATCTGAAAGCAGTCTACAATAAGGGTTCCACGACTTCAACAGTTATGTGATTAAAGTCAAGTCAACATCAAATAATTACTGATGGCGTCATAAATGAAACCGCAGGAGAAGAGAATGCTTTGCAATAAGTGACTTTAAAAATTCATGAAGAATCCGCAAAGCCACAGGTCAGTAGAGCGTGATGTGCCCTTTTTATCGAGCAGTGGATCACAGTTAGCCTTCCGGAACCGGAGATACAGACTCCGGAATCTACAAATTTGTATAAATACTATATGTGACTGGACCATATGTGGTGGACCACAGGTGGCCTTGCCAGGATCCTTGCGTGCATCGGGGAACCAGAGATGCAGAAAAATGTAAAGGGTCATGACATCATAAGGAGGACTGTAGAGGGTTTTGCTTCCTCTCCAATGGCGTGTGGCTTTTTATTTTAGTCTTCGTAAAATTGAAATCATTTAACATTTATGGAGGAATTGTAGGACAAAATCAACCCTGATCCTCAGAATCATCAGGCTCCTCACATGTTCTCTTCTCTGAGGCGTACTTGTTGTTTATATCAAACACATGATTAGCGACTAATTGACATCAAGATTAATTGCCGAGCAGTAAAGTTGACTAGTTGACTAGAATGTGCAACACCTGGTCTTTAACGCATTTTGGATTGCTCTTATATTTAATCTATTAATTAAATGTGGGGAAAAAAACAAATGTTTTAAGTCACAGGCAAATTTATATTATGCACCATTAAGCAAATTGCCAACTAATTAATGCCGATTTATCAACAAGGTCAATTAATCCTTTAATTGTGACAGCTCTACTATACGCCAGCATGTCTCACCTGAATCTCCAACTGCTGAACAACCTGCATCTGCACCCGACACTGGGCCGTACTGCGGTCGTCCAGGGCGTGCTCACTGTTGAGGTGCCTGAGAAAGCGAGGGAGCAAGAGAGAAGAAAGAGAGGGAGAGAGAAGAACAGCAGTTCATGAGGGGATGGGATATGAAAGTGATAAGACCTCATACGAATGTAAACTCAGAAACCGCACTTGAAACTCTACCCAGAAGAAGAGCTCATTGTGAGTATACCCAAAGGCTTAGAGAGAAATCTGCCAACATGCTGAGGCATCTGCCACTAAACCATCTGCTACTAGCCATGAGTCTGCTCACACACACACACACATGCACACACACACATGCTCTTTGTAGGCCTGCCGCAGAGACGGATCAGGGCGTGTGCAGCGTGTGTTACTGCTACAGCCACCGCAGCCTGACAACACACACAAACACGGAGGTCACTCCGGCACCAGGCAGCCAGCGAGGACGTCCCGGCCAAGCATGACTTCATACAAACAAACAACCACATCAAATCCAGCCACCAGATAGTTGATTATTTTCCCATTTTGAGAAAGGAGCATTTTTTTCAGCGCTCCTCTGGGCTTTTTATGACAGCCCCTCGAAGGAAACGCTCCACAATAGTGGATTTCCACCCAAAGAAACACTTTTCACTAGGTGTATAAACTTGATTTCCTCTAACGTGCAAATAAAAATAATTTGAGTACTTGAAAGCACCGGCAGCAGACCTTTCAGCCTTTCAGTGTATTCTAGTATTGTGCTTGTGTGTGTGTTTGGGTGGTGGTGGCGGAGCGTGTAACAATCAAGTGTTGTGCAATTGTTTTGGGATAAACAGGAGGGGGAAACAGCATGCACGCACACACAAATACTCCTATAGGCCTTTTCCTTTAATCCTAACCCAGAGCGTGTACTATTAAGTGCTGCATTAAACCCTAATGTCACTAAAATGGTGACTTTATAAGAGAAGAAAAAAAAACATTCTACATACTTCAATGTACAGTAATGTGCAAAAATCATGGTAATGTGCAAAAATACTTTTCAACCAAGTTAGTCATTTTTCAGGGGATATTCTTGGGTAGATTAGATAAAAGATAATCCACTTGCATTAAAGTCAAAAGAAAACAGATGAATAAAACTGAAGTTTACAAAACCGACTTTCAAAAAATGATTAAGCGATCTAAAGAAAATGGGACTTCTAACAATCACGCAAGACCTGGTAGACTACCAAAACTGTCATCATCAGATAAACAGTACTTAAAGCTTTCATCTTTGTGCGAGAGCGGAGAAAATCAAGCTCCACTCTTCCTTCAGATCTGAAAATCCACAGGAAGGCCAATCCTTCCCCTGTGAGACGATGACTCAAAGCTATGGGTGATGTGTAGCTGTCAAGAAGTCATTACTGAACAATCAAAATTTGGGAATCCAACACACGGTCCAAACCTATATATAAGCTTAGCTGGAAAAACAACCAATTCTGAATTCTGTGCGTTTGATGTCACAAAAAACAATGGATTAATATATTCAGTCTACAGCAGATTAGCTCCTCCCACTGCCACTGAAATTGTAAGGAGTGTTTTAACCTTGATGAAACTTGCGGTTTGAATAAGGGACATTACAGGGCAGCTAATCAGAACAGAGTTGATTTACGTACCATATCAGTTTTAAAGGTACAGTATCTTTTTAATACTAAGTGACAAAGACAGGCTAGAAAAGCTGATTTTATTATGAATGTATGTTTTTGTACAAAGACTTGTGGGACTGAGGTTTTCTGTATGTGTATAGCTCAAAAAAACTTGAAATCTGAAATCAACCTCACTGTGAGACGATGACTCAAAGCTATGGATGATGTGTAGCTCATTTCATAGTCATTACTGAACAATCGAAATTTGAGAATCCAACACACGGTCCAAACCTCAACATCACCGAATTTGTTTGGGATTACTTGGATTGTGAGAAGCAGAAAATGCAACCAACTTCTAAGACAGAACTTTGGAAGTATGGCAAAATATCTTTGGAAAACTGAAAACAAGTCTCCTGAAAAGATGGAACCTGTAATTAAAGGGGAACACTGCACTGAGACTGAGTGGACTTTGACTTCCATGTAATTTTCTGTTCAATACATTTTTTTTCTGAAGCTAAAAAATTAATAAAATAAATGTGGTTGTGGTTTTAACTGGAAATGTAATAAATGTAAAGATATTTATTCATAATTCATTGTTAACCATTTCTATTGGTCCGCTTATCATGAAATGTTCCCCCAATGTAAAGTGTAGCTGAGATTTAGAGTGTAGTGTCTAAAAACAATCAAAAGTCAAAAGTGTCAGTCAGCATGAGGCACTCCATCATCACGAGGGGTCTAAAATGTAGCAGGTGTCCAAGTTTCTCCTTAAACAACTCCTTATAAAAGCATAAAAAGCAGGATGTTGTTTTTATTTCATTAATTTTGTTTTGAGAAAAGAAAAAAAAAAAAACATAATGTGCTGCAGGCCATGAACTCCACGAGTGGGAGGGTAAAAAAAGAAAACACCTGGATATGATATCATTTGTTTTTCGGGGGAACAGTCAGCAAACTCACAACTCACAATCTCGGAGCGCGGCCGACAGTCGTCCGAAGCCATGTTTTTCTTTGTGAAGCAATCGCGTACCTCTCCGAAAACAAAACAAACAGATGACGAACAGAGAAAAAAAGAGTGAGAAAGGGGAGAGATGAGAAGGCGGAGGGAAAATAAGCAAGGGATGAAGTCAGAGTAAGAGAAGAGAGGGGAGCCTGAACGATTGACAGGAGAAAGTTGGAAAAGAGGAAGGAAGGGGGGGAGGAGGGAATGCGTACTGCTATAGCGATAGCGAGAAAAACACATATAAGAGAATAAAGAGGCTGTGTCTGCCAGGCTAACGTGTGGAGAGCTGGGTGCTAAACTGTAAATAACCCGGATAGGGCTGGACGGAGTCATGCTGGGAAAGATCATAAGGTCTCCCGTCCTTCCCCATCACAGGAAACAAACAGTTTAGACAGTTAACACACACACACATGCACAATGCTGCCACTGCTCTATAATGTGCCAGTGTGCTGATCTCAAATGCCTAATCTGTTATAACAGACAGATCCGCTTCTGATCCATGCCCCAAGTCCTAGAATTCTTCCTATGCTCAACATATGGTCAGATGAATTCTGTATTAATGTGTCAGGTTATTAAAAATAACTGAGATGCACATGGAACAATATTTAGACTCTGATGTTAATAGCCTAAATCGTGCTGAACACCTGTGTAATACACAGTTACTGATTACTTAAATCAAGCTTCACTCTGGCTTCAGATCTGAAAAACTCCACAGGTGTTTCTGACCATGTTTTCACTATGAGAAGAAAACTCGAACACTGAAGGTTTGAAAGGATGTACAGCTGTCAAGACGCTGCTACTGTGAAAATAGACCAAAAAGCCTTGCAAATCATAGTCCAGGCCTCCACATCAGTGATTGTGCTTGGGATTGCGTAGACTGTGAAAAACAGAAAACGCAACCGACTTCTAAACTGGATTTTGGAGGTGTGGAAAAACATTCACAGCAGACTTTTTGTATAACTGAAAGCAGGCATCTCGAAACGAATACAAGCTGTAATTGGGCAAAGAGTGGACACTAAATACTGAAAATCATGTAATCTAAATTTAAATATTTGTTTTCGGCTTTGTTACACAGCTTAGCCATCGTTTCTATGGACCAAACAAACTGCTTAGCTCAGGCATTGAGCACACGCTCAGTATAGTCATGTTTCCTATAGCTCTGGCATTACATAATGGAAGGAAAATCAGGCAGAAACATATGGACGGAAAACACTGACATGAAAACTGCATTTTCAAATGCATCCGTATTAGTGTGGACAGGGCTGCTCATGTGACCGCACACCTGGTGAGGCCATAAGACCCTGAGGTCAGGGGTCATGAGAGTGTCCAGGGAACAGAAAAGGAGGGAACACTGGTGTGCTTGGACTTCCCCTTCATGGAAATCAAGTTAAAAGCTTTCTTCCTCAGGCTTCTAAGCCCCATAAAGCATGCTCTCTCTGGGGTCCGAAGGTCTGAGGATTAGTTTATCCCGAGGGGAGAATCCCCATGTTAAAAAGCATGGCTACATCAGACACCCCCCTTTCCCCTGACTAATATCTCACAAGCGCTGATCTACAAATCAAGCATACTCCCCCACTAACTCACAGCCTAAATCTTCTCTGATAATTCAGTCCATTGGGGAATTCCCTCGCTGTGTTTTCCACCGTCACGCTCAGCAGTGGGTGGACAAGTGGACTGGATCCTGGCGTAATGACATAACATCTTACCGACTCCAGTAGGCTGGTGAGGAAGAGACTTAAAGCCAAATGCAGAGGCAAACGACTGAGGATTCAGGAATGATTTAGGAATTATGCTCATTGTTAAAAGGTCCATTACTCATTAGCTACGTTAGCCTCGTAGCTCCAGTGTAATGCTGAAGCAAACTTCAGATACCAAATGTGTCTTGACTGATCGTCTATATTTGGGGAGCCAAGGAGAAAGATTTTGGTCTGGAGAAAAAGGTTTTTCCGCCAAAGTATCGCTTTGAACCCTGAAGCTCAAACTCATGGGCCGATCTCTGCATACTTCTTTTTTTTTCTTCATCTGTCCATTCCTCATTGATGGACACACAGCATCAGTGTCCAGGGCACTTTTTTTGCTGCTTTGTCCTGAGAGCGCCAATTGTGAAGAGGCGGCTGTTCGCAAAAAATTAAATGAAAACAATGATGTCACCCACTCCACTAACTCAGGCGCAGATAGCAGTTTTTCCCCGCAAGCAAATGATGATAAAAACATGATCTCACCCTCTTTTCCTTCACTCACTCACTCTCTTTCTCTCTCTCTCCCTCTCCCTCAACAGAAGGACACACCACCAGCTTTATGGCATATAATAAACAGTAGTCGCATTTTTTCCGAGAGACCCGACAATGAGGTACTGTTTACTTGCTGCGCCCCGACCGGGATCTAAGCAGCATTTACGACAGCTTAAGGAGAAAAAAAAAGAAAGAAAGAAAGAAAGAAAGAAAGTGCCACGGGCCGGCCCCAACAAAAGGCCAGAGTATTCTAACACATGTAGTCGCGGCATGCCAGAGAAAATTGAACATCATTAAAGAGCTCAGGGGTGAGGCAGGGAGACAGAGAGAGAGAGAGAGAGAGAGAGAGAGGAATAGAGAGAGGAATAGAGAGAGGGAGAGAGGAATAGAGAGAGGGAGGGGGTAATGAATGAGTGTTTTATCATACTTGTGCTACTCTATAGCCAAAAAAGAAGGACAGAGAGAGACGGTCATAGCTGCTACAAGTGGCAGACAGCCAGTTGGAGCTATAGAGGAAAAAAATAGAGACCAGACAGAAAAAGAGAAAGAGAGTGAGAGAAAGGAAGAGAGTGACAGAGAGACTACGAGATAAGGTGAGAGAAAGTGAGTTTTAAAGAGAAAGAAAAAGACAGGTAGTGAGAGAGAAAGGTAGAGTGACAGACAGAGAGAGATAGGTAAAGGGAGAGGTTGAGCAGTGAATAAAAGAAAGAAAGGAAAGTAGAGAGAAAAGAAAGCGAGAGAGAGTGAGTGAGCGCATAGAGGACATAGAGATGGTCAAATCTGATGGTCAAGTCGCAGGCAGGAAGCTCGGGGAGAGAGAGAGAGAGTGAGAGAGAGAGTGAGAGAGAAAGAGAAAGACAGAAAGTGAGTTGAAGAGAAAGAGAGAGATAAAATGAGACAGTGGGAAAAGTGAGAGAAAGAGAGCAAAAAGAATGTGAGGCAATGAGTGAAAGTGGAAAGAGAGAAGGTGAGAGAAAGCAAGTAAAAGACAGAGAGAAAAAGAAAGAGAGATAAACGTGTGTAAGAGTGACAGAGAGAGCAAAAGAAAGTGCAACAGATAAACAGCAAAAGACAGAATGAGAGAGGAAGTGAGCGATAGAAAGAGAGAGAGAGAGAGAGAGAGAGAGAGATAAAAAGTATGCACCGTATCCTCTCTCTCACTCTCCTCTTGACAGTGATGAGTAAAATGTGCTGGCTGGGTCGTGGAGCTCAGGACTGACAGCATTATCTGTCACCCACTCCCTCCTTTTCTCTCCCGTCTTTCTTTTTTCTCCCCCCTCCCCATCCCTTTCTCCGCGTGCCCCTGGGCTATGTGAAATGAGACACCGCGCAACCAAACAACAGCTTTGCTCTTAAAACTTTCCCAGACTCTCGGGCTCTTTGATGTGTGTGTCAGCGGGCCATCATCTCTCTGCTCCCGCTCCTCAGGCCCGTCGCCAGGGACGACGGCAGCTCATTTGCATGAGGTGGAGTGGCGGCCTGTCAGAGTGGGCGACCCCCAGAGGGGGTGGAGCCCCGGAGCCATGGGCTAAACACACAGGACCACTGGGCTGTGTGTGTTCATTAGCAGCTCACTGGGTCAGAGAGAGGGGGTGGGGGAGATAGGGGGAGAGAGAGGGAGAGAGAGAGACTGACCTGTACAACAACAAGACAGAGGAGGATCCTGAGAGATAGAGAGAGCAATAAAGGAAAGGAGAGAGAGAAAGACATAACTTGTAACACAGCACATGCATCTGTCATGCCACTATAGCATCTTGAATTGAACTGAATGCTACTGTTGTTGCTATTATTGTTGTTGTTGTTGTTACTGTTATTGTTATTATGCTACAGCAATAATGCATTTGATACGGTTATGCCAATAAAGCTGTTTTGAACTAAGAGACAGAGAGAAAGCGACAGAGAGAGTATATATTTCAGGACTCTCTGTGTTGAGCGGGCTCGGGAAGGCCTCTAGGGCAGCCGCAGTAGTAGTGGAGTGAGTCACCCGCACATGACAGGCGAATGTGTCAGACCCCTTCCACTGTGAAGTCTCATTATTTTAACACACAAAGACAACGGTGCTGTTTACCAGCCCATCCACGCTCTGATCTACACCCCCTTTATCTCCCCAATCCCCCTCCACTGTACACCCCACCATCCCTAAAGACCCCCGACCACAACACGCCCGCTCCACAAGAGTGAGGGATAGAGAGAAAAAAGAGGAAAGAGGATGGGGAGAGAGGCAGACAGAGACAAGGGGGGGTGTGGAGGGTGGGGGCTCCTTTTTGATGTCTTTGCTAGTGTTCAAGAAACAAAGGGGTCTAATTGTAAATGAGCTAATTAAGTAAACCGCTAACGAAGCATGAAAACAATTTGCTTGACCCGACGGAGGAGCGCGCAAGGGACGCTGGGGAGAAGAAAAGAGAAACAGAGAGAGAGAAGAAAGAGAGAGAGAGAGAGAGAGGGAGAGAGAGAGAGCTAATCAGGGCCTGACAGCAGTAAGGAGTTACGGGCAGTTACCTGACAAGACACACACATACGCTCAAAAACAGCGGCCAGGGCAACAGAAAGGAAAAGGGGTTTCAAGGGATATGTCACTATGGTTACTCAGTGGGGCATGACCTGCAGACATGTGCAGACTGGCTTCCTAGAAGAAAGTATTAAGTGCAGCTTTTGGGGGGAAAGTCATGGGAGAAGGCCAAACTGAAGCTGGGTGACAGACTGAGCATCCACATCAGGATCAACTTTCTGATTCTGCCGTCTTCACCATTCATCACACTGAGCTGTTTTATTGGCTTCTAATAGCTGAATGAAAGTTTCACTTCACAGCACACTGGTAATGTAACACGGGCTCATCTTAAAGAGAAACACCTCTGACTTTTACCTTTCAAATATGTCAGTGCGGTGGCTTCAGGCAGCTCACAGTATAAAATAAACAACTGGAAAAATAAACAAAACAGGATAACAGCTGACAGGTGAATTAATCGCTGAAGGAGTCATGAATAAAACCACAGAACAGAATGCTTTACAACAAGCGACTTCTGTGACGAAGCTGCAAACTCCAAAGGCCCTTTCCAATGAGCCTTGGGAACCAGAAATATGGACCCTGGAATTTCACAATACTTGTATCCAACTTAGGCACGCTCTAGGCAGCCTTGCCGATACACTAGGCCTGTGGTGGAGATCCAGAGAGCGTAAACTACTTAAACACAGTTTACAGGATCATAAGGCATTATTTTCACTGTAGTTGGAGATATTCAACACTCAATATTTAATATCTGAAGCACTGAAGATCTGCAGAGATGCGTTAGAACAAAGCCACATTCCACAGGTTCACAGTAGAACGTATCCGTTCCAATGAGCCCTGGTTTGCATTGCAGGAAACCAGAGATACAGATTCTGAAACCAGCAGATTCGTCACCTGTTGATTTCTCTGAGGCGCCCATGTTGTTAGTGCCATGATCAGCTAGGCAAGTCGACTAACTGACCAGTCTGAGCAACCCCTACTGGGTTGACAGGACATCCAGTCAGTTTCTTGTTAGTATGCAGCTACTACATACTCGTTGTTTACAGCCTTCAGCAATCTGCAATGCATCTCATCTTCACCACAGGTAATATATAAATTAAACTATCACTAAAAAGTAATACATAAATGGCGAAAGCCACTTGTCTTCCCCTTTAAACAGTGACAGTGTACTAAGAGTGTTTAATTTGACAGTGGCGTGTGTTTCTAACATGGCAGTCCTTCAGCTGTACGCTGTGTTCAGTCCCAGTGCAACGGAGAATCTCTCACTCCTCCACCAGCAATAATATCTCTCTCCTCCACCTCGCTGTGGAATTCGTCCCTCTCTTTTCTGTTCAAACATCACACCTGCAGGCCGATACTGCTCGCTCAATCATGCACTTTCTGGTTCCCGGGCTCATATTAACCTGTGTCTGTGACAGTGACAGAGCGCTTCGTCTACTGCAAGCTCGTCAGATGAAGCACATGGAAGATGAAGGCAAGTTAACTACAGCATGACTACGTTTGTCTGTGGCAGTGAAGGCTGGGTCGTCATCAGTTCATCACAGTTAATGCCCAATTTCATGCTTTTTTGTCATTCAAATTTTGTGAGCAAAGTTTTATGGAACTCACCACAACGGATATTTCTGCATCACAGATTATTTTTATTTTAAGCATTATTTTTAAGGCAAATAAAAGATAATGGACAAATGTAATTACTGAGGTATGCCATGTATGTCTAAATGTCTAAATGGTTGGTGCTATAAGACCTTTAGAGAGCAGCAGTGAGCAATGTTTGTTTATTTGAGCTCGAGCTTTGTCTGCTGTCGGTTGGTGGGTTCTAAGTGTTGCTCAGTATATAAATCGGCTAAGTACTTTGTAGCCATACACAAGGACCAAAATGTCTTAAAATTCTTTGTTAATTATTTATATAGCTATTAATGATTAATTTCATAATTGTGACAGCCTTAGATCCTGGACAACTATTTTACCAGGCAATGTCAATAGTCATTTCTCTGCTCTAGTGCATCACTTAAACCTGGTAATTAACTGGTGAGTTGAATCAGGTACGTTTACAAAAACCTCTAAATTGTGCAGGAATCTTGCTCTCCAGGACACGAATTCTCCACCCTGCTTTAGATGGTTGGGTTGTTGTGTGTATGGTTGATTGACATTCACTTACTTAATAAACTGGCCCATGTCTTCACACAGCGCCTCGCAGCCTGGCCATTTACACTCGCCGTGGCCGTAGAGCGGATGGGAGGCTGTGTGCTCCTCATGGGTTGAGCTGAAAGACAGACAGAGAGACAAGAAGGAGAATTGGTTAGTGTTTTGCCCCTTCCTGCTGAAAACTCCCTCAACACAGACTCTGAATTATCTACTACCATAATTACATTACACAACAACATACCCATCAGCTACGAAAGATGGGAGACAGAGTAGAAATCAATCAGAAGCTGTAGTAAAAGGGAATGGAGAGAACAATGTCTCTATAGCAGCAAGGGTTACGGGGGAACTAAGTTACTTAAAAAGAACAATGAATGCTGTTTACACAACTAGAAATAGAAACACACAATAGTGAAGATTGATTTTTGCTACTTTAAGGAGAATATACATCATCATTATCGCAACAGAACCTTTCATCTCCAAAACTGTAATCGTCAATGTCAGTTAACGTAAAGAGATTTGAGGCCAAAACTTTTCGACTGTTCCAATTGGACCATAAGTAATGAAACATACAGCTGGTGACAAAAACATTCTGTTCTGACAGCGACAATATGTTAGGGCCTTGTTTGTCTCAGTTTTTCCAACAAGTCACAAAATCAGGACTTTTGTCCTCCAGATGCACAAAACACACACATTCTCTCCTAGCACTGTGGCGGGTCAAATAGCTTTTAGACGTATTGTAGACCCAAACTGCTTGTCAGCACATAAATGCACACCATTCGACTATTACATCGCAATGAAATTTGACATCCAAGTCTCAATGGTGCACCGCGCCTGAAAAAGCGTGCATACTTCTGCTGCGGGCTGGAAGGCTTGGACGTTTTCAGGTTTTTCTGACATCTCTTCTGAATGGCAGCGTCCTTTCAAAAACACCTGATGTGAGTGACACTGTATCCTCCGTCAGCTTCCAGCTTCTTTCAAAGCGGCCAAAAACAGCCAACCACAAACGAAAGGCCTAAAATCATCTGGCATTTCTTGCCAACTTTTTCAGCCATCTCGCTTACGGATAAGGTGGCTTTGAAGCGCTGACAGAGTGAGCTAGGGGAGAACTGGAGTGGAGGGGTGGTGCAGACTTGTGTTTAGTTTGAGATGCTGCCATTGTGTTTGTTGTGGGCGGGCAGCTGGAGTTGCGGGGTTTGGATCATGTCTTCTGGCCTGGCTCCTCTAAAGACCCACAGCAGTTTTGCCTCTCTCTCTCTCTTCTGTAGCCTCTCTGTTTCTTTCCCTTCCTTTCTCTTTCTGCTCTCGTCCATCTTTCCTTTTCTCTTTATACCCTTTTTTTATTTCTCTCTCTCTCTCCATCTGTCTCTCTTCCCCTTGTCTGTTTTTTCTCCGTTCCCTCATCTTTCCCTTTCCCTCTTTCTCCCCTTATCTGTCTTGTTCTCTCCCTTCCTCATCTTGTTCTCCCAATTTCTCTTCCCCTGTTCTCTGTTTCTTTCACTTTCTGTATGTTTCTCATTCCCTTTTCTTGTGTTTTCACTCACCTTTCTCTTCATACGTTTTTAAGCTCTCGCTTTCTTTGTTTCTTTCTTCCCATGCACATCTTTCTCTTCTTTCATCATTTCAACCTCTTCCTCATCTGCTCTGCCTTTTTGCTCAATTCCTCGTCTTTTTGTCTCACTTCTCCCTCAACTCTCTCATTCTCCTTTGTTTTCTATATATTTCTTATTCCCTTCCCTCTCCTCTCCCTATTTTTCTTTCTCTTCCTTCCTTACCTCTTTCTCTTTTTCTCCACTTGTCTCTCCCTTTCTCTTTATCCCTCTCTTCCTCTTTCTCCCTGATCTCTCTCTCTCTCTCTCTCTCTCTCTCTCTCTCTCTCTCTCTTTCTCTCTTTCCCAAACAGACATCTTTCATTTCAGTCCCTGGCTAGCGGCCATGGGTTAGCATGTAGCGTAGGCTTTAGCAGGAGCATTGTGACCGCAGTATCTTCTGTCATGTGTCTGATTGCTGCTAAGCATGAGTTAGGGTAAGCGTGTGTGTGTGTGTTTTGCTTGTGGTGGTTGAGGGTCCGGGGAAGTCTTCCCAATTCCACATCAGAGCACTGTTTAACGCAAAGCAGCTTGCTTGCAGATGAGGTTCCCCCCTGATGTGGGGCTTGCACACACACACACACGCACAAACACACACACACACACACACACACACACACTCTGTTCTCTTTGTCAGATGTGCTGGCAGCGGAGAGCCCACTCAATTCAGAAGCTGCTCTGACTCTAGACATTACAAACTACTGGCAACCACACCGTCCACATGCGCCATGCATTAGCCTCGCCGCACTGTTTTTCTTCTGCTCGGCATGTGTGTGTGTATGCGTGTATGTGTGTGTGTATTTTTGTGTGTGTATAACTTTGGCCCAGCATGAGCACACAGTCAGGAGAAATGAAGGGGTTAGAACACCCAGCAAAATAGAGCACAGAGGACACATACTGACTTCACCAAGCCCGTGTAGCATTACGAGGGTGTGTGTTTATGCATGCATGCATGTGTGTGTGTGTCTGTGTGCATGTGTGTGTACTCACTGGGTACTCTGCAGAGGAGTGCCTTTGGAGTAAGGCGTGAGATGCTCGTCACTGGACTCCCCCTTGGTGAAGGACGAGATCCACTCAAAGAGTCTTGCTCTTTAAAAATGGAGAGAATCTGTCAGGACCCCCAAACCAAGGACCACATGCACAGTTTTGCTTTTATACAGTGTTGGGGAGTGAAGGGGCCCGTATATATACATAGCACTATGCAAAAGTTAGACAACACAAGCTATTCAATCAGGATTTTAAAGTCAGGAGAATAACAGAAAACACACATTTAAGAGAACATTACACACGAGTCTCAACAAGTTTCTTTTCAGCGTTAAGTGTGTAGCTTTTATTACAGCCTCATTTTTTGGCAAAGGAATCTGCAGGGAGCAGTGACATTTTCCACATCCCAAAGTTGCAGTCTTAGGAGGTTGCATTTTCTGCTTCTCATGATTCAAAGAATCCAGTATTTTCCATATTTGATGGTGGCACCTCATTGCTACAGATCGAAAAGGACGTGTAGCTGTCAAGAAGCTGTTACTGAAAAAAGGAAATGTAAAGGTGGGATCCCAGAGTCCAGATCTCACCATCACTGAAATTGCTGGGGATTATTTGGATCACAAGAAGCAAAAAAAAAAAAAAAGACCAGATCTTGGAGGTGTGGGAAAATATCCTTGCAGATTTCTTTGCTATACTGAAAGCCAGTCTACAGTAAAAATGGAAGCTGTAACAAAGCTAACACACTATAAGCAGTTATCAGGAGTAATGTAAGATGATGTAATCAATTTGTAGAATTTGTATGTTTAAAACTTTCCAAAATTAACTAAAATTATCAACTGAATGTAAAGAAACATCAGATTTGATGGTATGTCAAAGGCTTCT
The DNA here is from genome assembly GCA_034552555.1 of Semaprochilodus insignis. Classification (NCBI taxonomy): domain Eukaryota; kingdom Metazoa; phylum Chordata; class Actinopteri; order Characiformes; family Prochilodontidae; genus Semaprochilodus; species Semaprochilodus insignis. The sequence goes on from CM067494.1 coordinate 20,631,607, forward strand.
ATGTATTGTGTGCCAGAGGTATTTAGTAAGCTTAGCATGCTAAGCAGCTAGCCGGCCTGCCCTGTCTGTAGTACCACTTTGTAACCCAAAAGGCAATAGTGAGGCACATTCCTGGTGAGTAAAGGGATGAAGTTTGATGCTGACTTCACAACAATAAATGTAAGTATGTGTGTGTAACAAGAATTTTTTTAAGACTCTTAAACTCTTGAGCAAGTCACAATTTTTGGTTGGTTCTCTCATTGTAAGTTATCCTCTGCCTTTATCCCTAAAAAATCCAAACACACACACACACACACACCTTTCCCACCTGGACTAAACCAGAGCACATTTATCCTCACCACACACACACACACGCTAAACTAGCACAGAGGCGCCAGCGACGCTAAAGGCACGCTATATTTTGAAGAACTCGCACAAGCACCAAATATTAAATTAACCCAGGGCACTTTACACCTGCACATCAAATGAGACCCTGACAGCACTGGCCATGAAATATTAGATTCGAGAAAACAAAACACACGTTTATGAAATTTGGGCATTTCAGCAATGTGCCACTTACTTACAGGACGTACCTCATCGGAAAAACACCATGCTATTCTTATCATACCCCAGATGTGCTTTTAATACCCCCTCGGCCTTCCATTTGGCCCACATTCCAGTGTCAGAAACTTTTCAAAACAGCTATTACTGAGCGAGGGTCAAAGGCAAAGGCTGAACCCACATTAACAACACCTACCCGCCTCTGAGGCTGTGTGTTTTCAGCTTTTGTGTTTGAGGCTCCACTCACCTGTCTCTCTTTGGAGTGTGCACAGAGTTCTGTCCATTTGGCAAAGGATGATGGGGGATCTGAGGTGAGACCTTGGAGGCCGAGTATGAGGTAGAGTTGGAGCTGTTGGTGCTCAGGTCGAGGCCTTCGTGCTTGATGGCCTCCTCTGCGCTCTGCACGCTCGCCACGTCTTTCCACAGCTGCTGCAGGTCCGTGGGACACATGGCTGAAAAGAAAAAAAAAGAAATTGCTTAAAAAAAAAAGATATGCCTATGGAAATCAAAAGACTAAAGCAAATAAAGACTAAAATACTTTTTTTGGCATATTGATTCAATTAAGTCTAATTCATTCCAACACACACACACACACACACACACACATATATATATATATTTGTATACTTTAATGTATCACAGATACTTGAGTAATTTCCTACAGTCAAAAGTTTATATATGCACACTACAAACCAGAGACATCATGGAATAGACTTTGTTAATTAAACAAGCTGTTCATAAACATGTTACATTGGTTGGACAAATAAACTAAATTGTAAAATAGCTTTTGAAGTATTATTTTTGTCCTGTGGTCGCTAAATATGAAAACTGGGTCTTTGAGAAAAACAGGACTGTACTTAGACTATACTCAAACAACCATTTTGTTCATTTGCCTACTTTCTGTAGCAATGAGATGCAACAACCACACACTGTGAAAGATACACTCAACTGTGTGTGTGAGGAGTGATGGAGACGCCTCCTCTTTATCACCACCCTAGTCTTGAATGTGTGCCAACTGGCACGGGGTGTCTCTCCCTGGTAGATCATAAAGCCTGGCAGCATGCTGACATTAGTGTGGCAAGCCCATAAAACACCAGGCTCGCCCCACGCCACACTCGGCCTGGGCGAGCGGGACTTGTTAACTTCGTGGGTGAGCAGCAGCAGCAGCAGCAGCAGCAGTGGAGGCAGAATAAGAGGAAAAGAGGCTCGTCCCAAATCGGAGGAAGCGAGCAGCTAATTCCAGCGTGTTTTTGTTAGCTTTCCACATCTCCGCAATTCCCCTGGCTGCCCCTATTCGTAATTATTGCTGTCCCGACCAACATCGCTGCCCCCTTCTGTCACCGGCCGTATTAATCTTGGCGAGGTACGCTCTTTTCTCTCGTCTTTTTTTCCCCCTCCCCTTTTTTTTTTCAAACTTGCTGAATTCAGGGTTGTTTTTGTTCCTCTCACTTTTCCTCTACTTTGAGCCGCAATGGAGGAGGGGGCTGCAGGTTGAAGGGACAGAGGATGGAGGGAGTGAAGAAAGGCAGATGAAGAAGAAGAAGAAGAAGAAGAAGTGTGTGTGTGTGTG
>CM067494.1:20658487-20685221 GCA_034552555.1 Semaprochilodus insignis
GGGGGGGGGGGGGGGGGGGCAGAGAAAAAGAAAAGGAAAGGAGAAGGACAGAGAAAGAGGGAGAAAGAAGGGAGAGTATGAGAGAAAGGTAAAGAGAGACAGATAGAAAAAAGAGAACAGAATAGAGAGAAGGGGAGAATGGAGGGAGAGAAGAGCAAGAAGGAGAAAAGAAAAGAGAAAGACAAAATAGAGTGGAAGGAGTTAGAATAGAGTGGAAAGAGTGAAAGAATAAGCAGAGAATAGAGAGAGATGGCAGAAAGAACAGTAAAAGAAACTGCAAGAGAATAGGAATGAATGGAGATAGAAAAGAGAAAGAGAGAAGAGAGACAAGAAAGAGAAAGAGAAAGAGAGAGAGAAAGACAAGAGAGAAATAGAGAAAATGACACAGAAGAAAACAAAGCTTAGGAACAGAAAAGGAGAAAAAGGAAGTAAAATAGAAAAAAGAAAACAATAGAGAAAGAACAGACAGAGGAAAAGAGGAGAGAGAAAGAAGGAGAAAGGAAGTGAGAATGAGATAATGACAGAGAAAAGGACAGAAATTGGTAGAAGGAGAAAGATAATAGAGAGACACAGTGAGAGATGGGGAAAGACAGAGAGAGAGAGAAAAAGATGAAAGAGAGGAAAAACAGAGAAAGAAAGAGACGGAGAGACAGACAGAGAAAGAAAAGAGATGAAAGAGAGAGAGAAAAGATAGAGAGTATGGCAGTAGCAGGGGAGATGGGCATTTGCAGAGAGCGAGGAACAGTAATTAGAGGAGCTGTTTGAAGAGCAAGTTTAACTGATTAACAAAGGGAGGAGAGTGGAAACGAAGGAGCGAGGGAAGGAAAGAGAGAGAGAGAGTGAGAGAGAGAGAGGGAGGGCAGAGAGAGAAGAAGAGTGATGCGTCCCAGAGGGTCATAAAGGAAGAAGTGGAGATGTAACCTGCATTTCAATGAGTTCTAATCTCATCCTTTTTTTCGCGCCCTTGATGAATCGCGATTCTTCATACTGACCCATTCTACTCTTATTAATCAAGGCACAAGGACAACGATGCAAAACTGCCGCGACCCCGCCGAGCTGGACACTATGTCCAGATCCCGTCGTGGCATGCTTTTATATGGGGGTCAAACTCCGAACAAGAGAATTTCCTGCCCAGTACATTTTAATACATCACTCCTCAGCACAATGCGCTGTCCGAGTGCCAAACGCTTCATTTTCATTAAGCTAAAAACCAACCCACTCTTAAAAGCGAGAATTACGAACATCGTCCATCTGCGCTGCTGCACTCTATTATATTCCATTACTGCAAATGTATGCAGCTTCATAATGCCTGTCCACAAATTATAATCCGGGCCACCCTAATGAAGCGACCACTCAAATTATTAAGCGTTTAGGAATGGATTCGGCTACTTCAGATCCACAGTACATTTAAAAAAGAGAGAGCAAGAGCAGGCCTGTGCCGGGGTGACCAGTTGGTGATGAATCGTTAAAAAAGAGTCATGACTAGCTGGAAAGGAGTCATCACCAAAATGTCTTTTGTTTAGGAATGAGGAATTGTTCACAGTGGTGGTGATGGGAACAGACGCCTTAAGAGTCTAACGTCTCTGAAACAGGAGTATGTCTGGTTACACAGTAAAAACGGCTCTATTTGCATTGTAGACATCACAACCCCTGGTTTCTAGATGCATTGCTATGTTTGTATTGGTGTCTTGAAGCAACACTGATTTTAGTTTTATCATTATTGATAGGTGTAAATTTAGTTAGTGAGTGAGTTTACATGCACTAAATAATCCAATCATAATCAGATTTCGGCAGTATGTATATTCAACTGGTCATGTACACAGCAAACTCTGATTTCCTAGACTGGATTAAGGTCTAGAAATCTGATTATGAAATCTGATAAAGAGAGCTGGACTCCCCTTACTCTGATTTCTTTCCTTTACTTAGTGTGTGAAACGTGTTACCTGAAAATACAAGCAGTGTTAAACGTAGCACTTATGAAAAAACGCTAAAACCAACTAACAGCAGAGGAAATGATAAACCTAGATATTCCTAAATGATTTACATGCACATTTTCCACAAATGACTTAATTTTGAGTCTGTCTGAGTTTGATGTTACTTTTAAATCACGCCTTCGTCTTTGAGTTCATTGGCTGGCTGCAAAGCAGAAATTCAATTACATAGACCTGGAATTTTCCCATTACCTGATCACCCAAGCACATGTAAACGCAGTGAACTGACTCCTGACAAAATCTGATTTTCTGCAGTTATTGGCTTATTAAGTGCATGTAATGGCGCTCACTGTCGTTTGCTGAGAGTTACATATTGTTTTGAAAGAACAGACCAACAAACTAAAGGCACTTTGTGGAGACCTAGCTCCTGGTATTTAATGTTATTGTTATATGTAAGGTAATCTGTAAGGTTTAAACGGGCAAAGTAGAACACATAATATGCCCACACTGCCCACTCATAACAAGCTGTGTCAGGTTTGTAAGACATTCTTTTACCGATACTCAGGAAGCATGAAGTCACTGATGTTATTATAGCATATATGGAAAAAATTATTTTCTTCAATTCGTGAAGAAAATAAGAATAAGAAGAAGATAATGTTTACATGTGTGTAACCATTATCAAGACCGCAAAGCATATAATATAAGTTTAAAAAATAAGTTTAATTTAATTAATTGTTTTGTTTTTTTTTGGTGTCACAAAAACCTACACATTTACATATGTCCACCTACAGTAAGCCATAGAATGTTACAGTCCAGACCGCTTTAGGATTGAAACAGCCAATCAGGACAGCTCATTTACTCATCGGCTCCTCAGTCTTAAGAGTACAGTAACAAAAATAGCTTATTTAATTCTAAGGTACAAACAGAAGTTGGTATTGGTCATGTAAAGATGAATTATAACAGGTACTTTGGGTACGCCGTAGGTGGACATATTACACTCATCGTCAAAAGAGTAGTTGCATATATAGTTGCATGTAGACGGAATCAACTGAGTGCAATGAAACTTGGTGGGTATTAGGACCCTCTACAACTCCATGCCGAGACGTCTGGCATGTTGCATTAGCAAACATGGCGGCCTCAATCCGACACTTCCGTCTGGGTGCAACTATTCTTTTGATGATGAGTGTATATATATATATATATATATATATATCTTGAAAAGTTATATATATATATAAGTTGGAGAGCAAAGGTTCTCCACAAAACATCAGCATCGGCTAATACCGTGATACCCTCATATAGCTGATAATACTGTTATAGATTTCATCAGAATAGCCCAGCACACATTTGGTTGACATCACTAATGCGAAAGCAAGGCAACATTGACAAAAATCTTTTGAAGTAAATTTAACATGGGTCTCAGTGAACAGCTGAAAAGACAATTCACTGGTAAACCCCTGCAGATAATGCCTTGCAGATAATGCTTTTCTTTCTTGCCTTTCTTTATTAGCATTTGAGGGAAAAAAAATAGGTGTGACGAGCGACGGTGTGAGGACAGAGGGATGGGGAGAGTCCTTCTCTTCAGAAAAGGTCAGCTAGGCGGTAATGAGCGGTACACTAAATTATGGTATTTAAATAAATGGATGATGAATACATCTCCATTCTCTAGAGGTTTCTCTGCCATTCCACATTACGGGGTAATTATCACACGTAGGGTTGTGGTGCATACACACACACACACATATGCGCATCCACACACAGAGACACATACACACACACACACATAGTCTAGAGAGAGAGAGGGAAGGAGAAAGAGGGGAGGAGGAGAAAGCCAGCAGCTAACGCGCATAAAAAACAAGCGGCTAAACTTTGAACAGACGTGGCGAATCAGCTCCATAAAGCCGTAATTGGGACTGGCTGAGTTCTTGAAAGGTTTTTTATTGCTGGAGAGGAATAATATACTCGTCCATATAAAGAGGGGGAAAATCTGATAAATGGCGCTTAAAGTTGGTGAATTTAGAGAAGGCCATGAAGGTCTACTGCTTTAAAGACTGCGGGGGAACTGTGCCTAGACATCCAGTATGAATTATTACGTGAAGCCCATTTAAAGCAATACTCCAGCGTTAGAGTACAGCCAATTAAACAATAAACACAAACACGTTTCCCTGTACTTTGTAAAAGAACAAAAAACTTTCGCCTCAAAACATACTTGTAGTAGATATTAATGGGTGGGTGCTAACGCAACTGCCCATTGGCTTTCAATATAGTGCCTGCCCATTGGCTTGTGCTGTATGTTTGGAGTCAACAGGTTTTCTGTTCTTTTTAAGTACAGCAGAGGGGAACACTCAGGGCCTTCTATAGACCTTCAGGAAGACACAATGATTTCTGGGTAATAAAGTAAATACATGTCTGTAGTTCATTTGTGTTTATTAGGGCTTTGCAAGTAGCTCTATTTAGGTAGCTCTCCAAGTAGCTCCCTTCTTGCTTGGTAACTATAAGGGTTAAATTCCTCAAACACTATATGGAAAAATACCCAACCTGGGATTTTTGTCTCTGTGATGTCCAGGCAGTTAAAGCAAAATTAGCTTTCCCATTGGTTAGGATTTCAGGAGTTGAACTGCAGATCCGGACACACCAGATTAACCACTAACATAATAATGATCTGACAGTGGAATCAACCATCAACATCTTGATTTCCAATGAGTGGAATATTAGATGTCCTAGAAATGCATGCAAGAAAGAGTGGGAGCAAAATATTAATAAAATATTAACATAAAATATATATTATTATGTCTCCTATATATGACGGTCCACCTACAAAGTACAGTGAAATTATTACTTATGATAATTAACTGTATGCTACAGATTAGAAATGATTTAGCAAAAATTCGCTTGCTGAATACTGTATTTTTTTAAGCTTCAGTTGCGCATGCCAACTCATTCACACTGTACAGGTCTAGTCATATACCTGCAAAACTTTTGCTGATATATGCACGCACACACACACGCACACACACACACACACACACACACACACATCCACACACACACGCACACATAGACACACATACACACCCACACACACCCATAAGCAGGTTGTTTCACACAGCAGAGACAGACTGTCAGATAGTGGTGAGGAAATGAACACAACTGTCCCTCTGTGGTATGCTCCGTAGCAAGAGGATGAATTTACTGCCAGAGTAATTCTCCCTGATGCATGCGGCTTTAACAAGCCCCTGAGCCCGGCTGCTGTTGCTGCTGCTGCTGCAGTTACTGTGTCTGCGTGGTGTGTGTGTGTGTGTGGCTCTGAAATGGAGAGCGATGGGGGAGAAAGGAACATATAATCAAAATATAAACAGCACACTCCATCTAAATGATCTGTCTTCAAGCTCACCAGCAGTGCCTGGGGACCTGGGAGTGGGGCAGATAATTGAAAAAATGACAAGGAGATAGCTGGAGAAGTAGTGCTCGTACACACACACACACACGCACGCATGCACCTCAGCACAGCACACTAGGTACAACATCCCAGTGCTGTTTATCCCTGTCAGAAAGAATTACCCACCTCAGAGGGAGGAGTGGACAGCCTACACACACCCACGTAGACTTGTTTTTTATGCAATGTCAGGACACAGGGTCATACATATATGTCCAACATGTAACATGTCTTAGATTTGGATGACATGTTGATTTTTATTGTTATTATTTTATTGTTATTGTGAATAATATGTATTGGACATCAGCAGTATTTAAAGAGCACTAATCAGCTGCATGCTGGAGGACATAAAAATAGAACATATGTATATCGCTGCTTTCTGAACAAAGCCTCGTATCTCCAAAATGATAACTTTACAGGAGAAGGAACATTTTTTTCCAAGTACTATTTATTTTGGTTGAGCTATTGAAGTCAACTGAATTCACATAATGTCTAGAGCAATGGGCATTTTTAATTATGTCAAAAACCATAAAACAATAAAAACAGAAATAAGGTTTTATTCTGATGGCAGCAATAACTAACTATATGTAAGAAGGTTTGTCTATGCCTAATCCTAAACCAGATACATTATAAATAAGTAGACCAAACAAGCTTGTAATGCTCAACATGGCATTATTAGAAAGTCCCATCCTTCAAGACTCAGCTGACTGGTTTATTAAGTCAGACTTATCAGTGATGTTAGATAAGTTTATGCCACAGTAATTTGACCTTCAATTCTCAGTTTTCAGTGTCTCCCCATTCGAAGAGACAGACGTCTGGTCTTGTATGTCTAGAAATAACCGCCCAACGGTGTTGCAAAGATGGTCGTTGATTGAAGAGACTTTCCTAAAAGGACTCTGGCTCAGCCCAGCTCTAACTTCAAGGTGGAATTACACTAATTATTTAAAAACGTTCTTAAAATGTTCCATCCTGGAGAAATTTAATGAGCCAGAAGGTTTTTTTCGTGAGCAGATATTTGAAGCATTTAAAGTCTCTAAAAACTGCCTCACAGAAACACACTACATGAAACACTTACAAACATGCTGGCTGACATCTGAAATAGTGCTTTGCAATAGTTTTGATGTAAGCTTTTGGCTTAAAAAAGTACATTTATGGTGGTGATATACATGCAGGACATTGTAAGGCAAACAGTACACCCAAAGAAAACATATTCCATCAGACTTAGTACTATTTCAGTAAAAGAAATGAGTTATTTTGTTGACATCATGGCCCCTGATTCATAACACCACCACTGTAAAGAAACCTGAGTAGGTAAGTTTTGCCACAATGCACCATTTCACATCGCACCACTCTGCGACAGAGATTTCCATTTTTCGATGAATGTCCTCTTTCGGCCTTTCGGTTTTAGACAATGAAATGTAGATAATGTAGATTACTGGTTCTCATATTGTAGGTTTTGCTCTGGTTCTCCTACAACTTGGGAGCATGTTTTGTCCTGCCAATGTATTAAAACATACACCGCACTGACTTTATGTCTCACTCACTCCTAGTCACTCACTCTCTCCTCCTCTCTTGCTCTCTCTGTCTTACTGCAGGGTACCTGTGCTTTGTGCTCATAGGCATTATGATCTGTTTATTCACACTGGCTCTCATCAGCCTCCTCTCGGTGGGCTTTGGCCGGTAAACAAGCCGTCACATCTCATTTACACAGCCTGCCGTTACTGTGCTCTGCTAGGGAATACCAACTACCAGGGCTAGAGGTGAGGAGAAGAGAGAGAGAGAGACCAGAGGAGGGGGCTTTGAGCTGTGCTTGAAGAGGCTGTGGAGGGGAAGAGGAGGGGGTGCAGAGAGTGAGCAACGGGACATCGTAAGTTTCTTAGTTTATGTCTTTCAGTTTGCAGGTTCACAGATGTAATGGGTGCAGTCATTCCAGTACATGCATGTCTGTATGTATTAGCATTTGCTAGCTAAATTTAATATTCAAAGAATAGAATAAATTGTGTATCATCTTATCACTCTGAAGTTTGAGGGTCCTTCTGCCAAAAAAGTTGAGACACAAGCAGCTGGTATTGTGTTTTACCTTAAGCCAAATGGCGATGTCTAATCAGAGCTATAGCTGATCACTAAATTAACCAAATCATTCGGTATGGCTCACTTTTTATGCTAGCTGCATGCAATAAACAAGTGTTAAACAATATAATAAAACGTTCTTCTTGGAATATTAAAATACTATTCATTTAAAGAGTAGATAAACTGAGTCTCAACTGAGTTCTCAACAAAAGAACCTAACAAAGAACCTAAGCTAGAACCTAAGCTAGCATGACCACGGTTTGCTAATTGTAACCACCTCCTGCATGCTTTCATTCACTTTTAGCCATATCAGCAATTTTAGGGTGACACATGCCTTTAGAGATCTATACAGATTTATGCACTAGTGCCTCAACCACTTTGGAACTGGCCCTCACGCACACTTATCATTTATCTCACAAGCCTGCACAAAACACACACCTCCTTGCTGTTAGCTTAGAATTCGTGACACCGTACTGTTACATATTCGAGGAATAGTCCAATATTCCTTAAAGGAAGACTCAAGCCTTTCTCAACATAAACTCCCTCTCTCCCACATGGTTACTGTACCATCAATTACCACAGACAATAATTTTGATGCATTTCCCTGCACTTGTGCTCGTTCAAGTGGTGTCAAAAACAATTTCCACACTTGTAAACTGCACTCGAGCAGTCTACAAAGTTGTATTTACAGTACAACAGGGCAATTCAGGATTCTAGATGAGTGGTCATCAACCCTCCTCCTCCTACTTGCCTGCAAAGTCTGGTTTTGACCTGCATCCGACATGCGCCCCCTTGCCTAACACATCTAGCCAATCAAAGACTTGGGGTCTCATTGACTTTGAGTCTATGAGATTTCATGCAACCTTTCACCTCTTCCCTTAGTACTGCTGGCAGACAGAGATTAGATTCAGAGACGCTGCAGTATTCCTATAAGACCAAAATACCTGCATTGTTCAACTGGAAAAAACTACACCTCCCCTTAATCCTAAAAAAAGGCCAAAAGGTCACATTGCTCAGGTGCAACCGATGAGGGAGGCCCATGCGGGTCAGTAAGAAAGAAGGGGGAGCATTTAAACCACCGCACCGCCAACTTCAATCAGGCTGGAAGATATTAGGCAGCTTGTGGAGAGTGAAGGGTCTCTATTGAGTGGCGACGCGCCGCTGAAGAGGGCTGTCATGTTAATAACGGCTGTGATGAAAGGCTACAGACCTAGGAACCAGGTGGATCCATAATACAAAAAAGGCCCAGGCAAAAATCAGTCATGATGCAAATCGTCCCGCAACGTTTTTAGAAACCACCGGGTAAGCACAATATATCGTCTGGTAAACATGACTGCGGTACTGACCTTGGCAAGACTGATATTGCAGCTGGTTATAATATGCAAATGAACTCGCTACCAGATTATTTTATTACTGGATATGTGTGCTATGAGCATTCCAGTTAATCACAGCTCCAGATGAACTTTCTCTAAGTCTTTTGACCGAATGAGCCGAGTATCATAACAGTGAAAATGAGGCATGTGAGTGTGAGTTTTTAAAGAAAGAAAGAAAGAAAGAAAGAAAGAACAAGGAAGAACCCTTAAACTGGAAACAAACCCTAACATTATGTGGAAGCTCACTGAACCTTCAAAAGGGGCTTAACTTGCATACATCTCATTTACAGACATGGTTCAAAAGGAAACCAAACGTGGTTCTTCGGCCCAAAGTTGGCCCTTGAGTATGTTTGATTTGGCCTGCCAGAAAGTTAGACCCTCATCCCAGCCCTTCACCCAGTGAGGGAACAAACACATTTTTATATTATACACAATCCTATATTCCTCTTACAAAATATACCGTAAAGTTGAACAAAAAAGCAACCTTCTTTATTGCATATTATTCTGTTTGGTTTATTGTTTTGGGCTTCGGTCCAGCATAAACACTGCACTTTGGCTCCTGCGAGTCAAAATGTTTGCGCATCCCTGGTTTATGGTAACAATTTCCCTATGCGGTTTGATTCTCAGCCCACGGAAGAACACCATGCTAATCCAGAAAGTGTCCTTGGGACAAGGTACGAAACACAGAGGGTCCCAGGGAATCATGGTGTCATTGTAGCTCATGGTGTCATTCACCAGCGAGCTTCCATCTTTCAAGAATTTGGTGGAAAGAATGAACTGTTACTCGTTTTTTTTTTTTTTTTATAGAAGACAGAGGGGATGTGTAATACCTCCGTTAATGTTTAGAAGAACTAGAAAAGAACATTTCCACAAGAAGAATTGTTAAACTAAACATTTTGCTACCACTGAAGGTAGCATTGGCATAGCTAAGGTGAGTGAGCAGCAATGGAGTAGCAAGCCAACATGGGGCTTCTTGAATATGAGGGTGTATTTCACACATTACGTTGAAACTAACGCTACATTCATCTGGATCCATTTTTTGGTGGGTGCATTAATGCATAACAGTGCTTTGAGCAGGGTAAGCAGAGCTACAGTAAGTAACGACGGACAGTCGCCGGGGGCTTTGGGTTGTCACTCGTTTTACTCGCAACCAGTCCAGAACAACCCCAGCCAACACAGTGCCCAGGGAGCACTTTTTCGACAGCGCTTGGACAAATGAAAAAGCAACGTTGTGCGAATGCCCCGAGCAGAGCAAGTTCAAGTGGAAAATCCCCCCCTCCTTCCCTTTCCACCTCCTCCTCCAACTCTCGCCCCTCCCTCTTCCATTAGTCTCCTGCTTTTCTGTGCTCGTCACACACACACACACACACACACATATCCACACCCTCGTGCCTCTATCTAACGCCCCACTGCCCCAGAATAAAAATGACAACAAATTTCCAGTAGAACACAAGAGAGAGGCTGACGGTAGCGGGGGGAAGTATAAAAGCCCATTATTGACTGGCCTTCATTGCACGTTTCACTCATGTTTCACTTCAAAAAATGGAACTTTCACACTTGGCTGCTCCGGAACCCAAACTCCGATATGGCCGGCCACTGCTTGCCCTGGACAATTCTTCTCCCTCCTCCATGGCTCCCTCTCTCTCTCTCTCTCTCTCTCTCTCTCTCTCTCTCTATTTCATTCCATCAGTTATTCCCTCCCCTCACTCTTCACACCAAAGAAAACGAAAAAGTTCCAACTAAGCAGTTCCACTTAATGGACAAAACACCGAATCGCTGCTGAAAGCCAGAGTTCAAGGGAAAAAGGGTCCACTTTTTTTAGCGCAAGTTTCGATGAGAGTACGCGTGTGCGGCTGAAGAACACTTCACATGACCTGCCCCAAAGCGGACATCTCCATAACAAAACCACGGCGTGAGAAAGAAAAAGAAAAACATGAAGCGCCGGACACTTGGCGAGTTTAAAGCACTTTGAAAGTTTGTCACGTGTTAGCGACGCTATAGGAAAGCAACACAGCGTGCTTGACCGGAGGAAGAGAAGTAAGTGATTATGTGAAAGAGACAAATGGAGAGACAGGGATGGAGACGAAGAGAGAGGCGTGCCAGCTGGCGACACACATCTCTCCTTCAGCTCATTTAAATGTGGCACTTTGTGCGCACAATGGAGCGGCGGCGACGCAGCCTCTCTGTTAGCGCGCAGGAGAAGGAAACTAATTAGCATGTCTCTAATGAGTCTTTTCATTTTTTTAATTAAACGAGGTCCTCAATAATACATGAAAAGAGGACACTTTTCCCCCCTTTTCAATTACCAATGGATATGTGGCTAAAGCCACGTGTGTGTGTTTTTCCGTGGGTCTACATATGTGTGGCGTGTGCGCACATGGCTACGTGTGTGCCATCTATTCCTGCCAAGTCAGTTTGCGTGACCCTGGCACACGCCACTGGCCCAAGACACGGCCTGCCACAAAATGCTACTACTGGCAAAGCCGGATCTCTCCCAGGTAGACCAAAAAGTAAATACATAAATAAACTGTAAATCTGTGAAGTTTGTAAATCAATCGATTAAATTATTTAAGATTGATTCATGGCTTCATTTTGGGTAGGGAAATATGAATAATCAAATTTGTTTTATTTGGTGGATAAATAACATTTATCCACCAAATAAAACATGAGTTACAACTACATGAGCGGAAAAAAAGGTTTGTTAAAGGCTACTTTTTTATTTTCAATAATTCATTAGCATTATATTCATCATGTGGATGCAGGGATCACACGAACCTGAATCATGTGACTGCAGAGAGTGGCATTAAGTGAGAGTAACAGTGGTTGAATATTCTAACATGATTCTAGCCCTCTGGCTCTCATGGTGCCATGTTGCACCTTGTTTTGAGGGGAACTGTAGCTTTCCACTTGGCTATTGTTTTTGTTAGTTTGTGGGATGCTGATTTGTCCATAGCTCTTCAGTGAGCACTGTTCAGTGTAGTCCACTGAAACCATCCTCCAGTGGGAAGATTACTGGTATTACTGGTATTTCTGGCATCTGAGGTGCCAAAGTTATGGTATAACTTTGGATTTCTCAAGACCCCCATCAATGGATGTTCTTGCCATTTAAAGAAGCAATATAGAAGAATGGTCAATAGAATGTAAGGACATAACAGTTTTGAGGGATGGCCAAAGACATCTGTGTCATGTGTTGTAGCGATATCTACTGAAGCTAGCTAGTTAGTTTTTGCTCTGCAGCAAACAAAACTGATGTAAATAGAAAAGTGATGTAAACAACAACAAATCAACAGTTATTACAAGAGTAAAAGGGTGAAGTTTGATGCTGCATTTGCAACTTTTCTTCAAGACTGGTAAGACGTGAAGAGGGAGGAGAAGGAACTGTGCATTTTCTGGTGATGTGTTGCCCCTCTTGTTTGGAGTATGAATCTGACAGGTTGCATCATCATACATATTACTTCTTTAAAAGCTGTATTCGAACAAGAGAGGCCTGAAGGCTTCGAGCAGCTAGGCTTTAGATTGGACTATTATAGACTGTTTGAAGAATCAATGTTGCAATATTAATACATTAATTTTGACACCAAATGTTAAAAAAGTGTAATAATCTACATGCAAAATGTAAAGCATATATTTAGTAATAAAGGTAATCTGGATTCTGATCAAAGTTAAATAAGCACCTCAAGAATCTAACACTGAATTCTAGCCCATGGCAGGCTCCTGAGCTAAATAATAGCATTGGCTGTTCTGATCCAGGGCATCAAAAACAACAATTCAACTCAGCGGCATTAATCTAAGGCCCACAAATCTTCCCAAAAGAAGGAAAGAACAAAGAAGAGGATAACTGCATATATAGTAGGGAGGAGCCTGTCGGTCATGGCCAAAGATCTTCTGGTGCATTCAGACAAAAGGCTGCCTAATGTAACTTCTGTCTCCTTTGGAAAAGAATAAGGGAGAGGGAAAAAAAATCTAATTATCAGGCAGCGAAAAGATTATTATTCGTTAGGCTCCATTTGCATCTCTGAAAAGGGCTCCGCTAGGAGTTAACCCGAGCAGCAGCCATTTTCTGGCCAGCTCTGGCAAAGCTGTCTGTCATCGCGTCCTTCTCGCCGGCACTTCTCTCAAATGGCTGGATCTGACGACTTTCACACTTCGCCCTTACCGCCACTGGATGATTGCTTCAATTACCGGGCCCAAAACTCGCTGCCGAAATTCAGAAACCTCACACAAACGGCTTTCGGGATAAAGGCTGAGAAAGAGTGGTAGACTGCAACGGTGTGATACCGGTCTGCTCTAGCCCTCTATGATCAGTCCAGTTGAACTGTTTCCAATCAGGAGTCCACTCTTCAATGTTATCAATGAAGTTAAGGCAAAGTATTCTTTGCACAAAGGAAATTCATTTGAATTATTGTCTATGTAAAGCCAACACATGCCACAGACGCGGGAGGCAGAGATCATGTTGAAAAATACTGGAGCGTTGTTTAAACATGGCCTAATTACGTGATCTCCAGTAGATGTTAAAATAATTATCTGAACCCATTTACACCCCACTGCTCATGGGGCTGCACAATGTATCGTTTTAGCATCATCATCGCAATACTTACATCGCAGGATGTTAAGTAAGATATATTAAATGAAACACGTCAAGAAACTTCTTTGCTGCTTGATACATAAGTAAAACTTGCACGGTTCCCGGACTCGGATTTAAGGCTTCTCGGATACACAGAGAAGAGCATTCACAGCGCTCACCTGCTTTTGTGTTTTGGTGTGCTGGAACTGATTACAGAGCATTACAGCTCAAGAAAACAGGGCTGACACTCACAAGAGTGTTAAAAAGTCATTTCTCAGCTTTTTATTCTTTTTATTTTCACCCTGATTATTTTACAATAAATAAAATAATAATTTTACTTTCAAATGATGCTGTTAAAGCCATCTGGTTCCTGACTAATGTATATCACAGGGAAAAATAAGTGCAATGTCAGTTCAGGCGTAGTTCAGACGTCAACTTTCAAATATGTATCAGGCTGGTTACTCAAAGTCCCCATCTCACTTTCAGCCAGTTTTTATCTGCTTTAGTTTTGCTTCACCTTTCCACTTTCATCACCTTAAACTGGCCAGGTCATTGGCACTGAAGCTGAGAACATATGCAGGAACTGACATAGTGAGTCCATTCAGGAAAGCAGAGTGCAGCGCAGCCAAAAGAATGTTTCATTTGTTTGGCCAAAACATTTTCAGAGTTCATTATGTAACATATGTCATATAAAGAATTACAGTTAAACACAGCTGAGCTCCGACAAAAAGCGTGTTAGTTCGAGTTAGTTGGATCAAGGGAGCAGTGCAAGGCCAGGGCTCAAAATCACAAAAGTAATGGTATAATATGTTTCTGTTAATCCTTCCACTGTGGGATGACAACTCAACACTATGGGTCTGAAAGGATGTGTAGCTGCCAAGTAGCCTGAGAACAAAAGGAAATACAAAAAAACTGAAACTGATGGTTTCTTCAGAACAATGGACTGTCCACCCCTGACCCCAACATAATTAAATGTGTTCGGTAAGGACTGAACTTTGGAAGTGTGGTAGAATTTCCCTGCTGGTTTCTCCTGAAAATAATTGAATCTGTAATAATGAGTAAAAAAATTACTGCAACTATTTTTGGTTGTTGAGGCTTCTGTGGTATTTTTTGTTAAATATGTTTTCAGTTTTTTTCATGCAGCTAAAAAAACAGAAGCTAAAAAAATATCTTAAAAATAAATACATAATAATAAAAATAAATAAATAAATAATAAATATCTAATTACTGGCCATATTGACCCGGAAGTCAAACAGCAGTCTCCAATGTTTTCATAGCACTGTAGGTGCACATATGCGTGAGTATACAATTAACATGAGCTACTGAGAAGATATTAAGGCACTGAAATCATTGACAGAACAGTATGATGGCCTAAAGAACCACAGCTGCTTTTTAGTGTGTACAGCTTGGAACTAATTAATCTAATGAGGAGCTAAACATTCTCTAAATATCCACATCAATTGACTACAGATCTATCATTCTGACAAATGTGTGCTCAACATGCTCATGCACAAACTCTTACACACACACACACACACGAGCTGACACAGGGGTCTGGTAAAAATGTCTCCGTTTTACCCCCTTCTTGACTTTTCCTCAACTCGACACGCCTGCTGTAGCAAACTCCGGCCCAGAGTTCAATCTAATTAGTGCGGTTTGTTAATTAAATGAGCGCGGCACTAACGAGGTAACCTGCTGTTCCTTGATAATGTTAATTACCCTGAAGGGAAAACCTCTCAACACGGCCATTTAAACTGTCAGCCCACATTCGCCGCTGGATTATTGATGATTTGAAAAATTCAGGCCGCTTCGTACGCACTCCTTCAATCACTCGCTCGCTCTCTGCCCGCCCATTCTTCACCTCACACGCCTTATTGACCGTTTCCTCCTCCCTTTCCTGCCACGGATTAAAGGTGGTCTACCTCTCGCTCTACTGCTTGCGCCCCTCTCTCTCCCTTGCTCAGTCTTTAGTCTTTACCTTGCCCTCTCTCTTTACCTTGCTCCCTCGCTCTCTCTTACTTTTTACCTTTCTCTCTCTTTTTCTACTATGCTGGCTCTCTCTTTGTACCAATCATTTTCTCTCCATTTCTTTTCTTTGTTCTCTTGCTTGCTCCTTCTTTAGCTTGCCCTCTCTCTCTCTCTTGGTCTCTTACTTCTCACTTTTCCTACCTTCCTGGCTGTCTTTTTCTTTCTCACTTTTATGAGCTCTCTCTTTCTCTCACTCCTAGAACCTTTCTTGCTCTGTCTCCTTCTCTATATTGCGCTCTCTTCTATGCTTTCTTTCTTTTATGGTTTTTCTACCTTTATGCCCCTTTTCTCCTCCTTCTCAACTTTTCTGTCTTTTTCTACCTCTCTCTATCTTTCTCTCACATCGTACTTTCTCTACCTCATAAGTCTTTTTCTACAGTTTGCTCTCTCTCTCTCCTCTCTTAATTACTTGTCTTGCTTACCTTTCCCCCTCTTCACATCTCTCTCTACTTCTGTACTTTTTTCTTTTCTTCTTTCTATACATTTCATACTTTCTCTCTCTATTGATGCTTTCTCTACCATGCTTTCTCTTTCTTGCTCTCTCTCTGTCTCTCTGCATCAACAAAGTATTTACTTTCATAGTTCTGTGTATCTGCATGCCAGTTTGTGTTAGCCTCACAGCCTTCTTTGTGTGTGTGTGTGTGTGTGTGTGTGTTTGTGTGTGTGTTGGTGTGATGAGAAAGACTAGACAAGGTTTGTGACTGTGATATCAAAGCCTCTTTCTCTCTAATTCTGTGTGTGTGCTGCTCCTCTGGACTATTGTTCTACAGCAGGCCTACAGTTATCACTGCTGGCCCAATTTAATATGGCAGGTGTGGAGACTGGATTGTTCTGCTGGAGTAGGAATTAACACACACAGAGACACACACACACACACACACACACACACACATACACACACACACAGTTCAGCATACTTACACATTCTGTAAACATCAGATACCACAGCAGATACCAGCTTACTAAAACAAAACTGTTCAAACTGAACCATATCAATTCATTACAGTCACAATACAGTTCATTCAGCACAAATACAGTCAGACAGCAAGCTGAGAAAGCAGACATACAAACTACAGTAGGAATTCTAAGATGTGTTGTAAAGAGAAAAGCATGTAAAGGAGAAACGTATATACTGTATGACAGGAGGAGGAAAAATGAAAGTATTACGTAGCACAAAGAGTACAAACTGTAAAGCTGTCACTGTGATAAAACAATTTCCAAAACAGAGAAAAGGGGAAAACATATTCTTAACTATAATGCAAAAAATCATTTTTTGCGTCTTAGCGGGAGAATCCTAACTATAGTTAATATATCTATTATGTGTCATTATAGGTTTTATTTATTTAAACTTATTTCTTTTTTTTGTAAGTTTCAACTACAGAAAATACTTTAAATTGGTGTCTTATTAAGGTGTCTTAAAATGAGGGTCGATCATTTTACTTCTTTTACTTTTCTTCATATAAACAATTATGTAATCTGCCAATGGAAGAAGACACCTTCACCAATATTACCAGGTGTGTGTGGAATGTGTGCAAACAGGTGGAATAATATCACAATATTTAGTCTTGTAATAAGAAAAAATTGATATATTAACAACATTTAGGATGTTTTCACTTTTTAAAATGGAAATGGAAAGTTATGATGGTGTGATCAGACAGCAACAGAATGTTATCTTAAACTATATATTTAACTAATGTACTGTAGTAAGCAGTCACAGTGGGACAAGGAGCAAATAAGTGGGCTTCCTCCACTAACACTGACGGATCTCCCAGCTTGAGTTTGGTGTGTGTGTGTGTGTGTGTGTGTGTGTGTGTGTGTAATCTGGTGGAGGATGGAGTGGGGGTTCGTTGGTAGGGGATCCTGCACTCCAGCTAACCTCACACTCTCAGAGGGAATTGTGTTTGGACTCCACACAGTCCAGTGCACAGCACTTCACTACAAAGAGATACATTCATCTGACTGCTTTATAATGCTGTACTGAGAGAGAGAGAGAGAGAGAGAGAAGCACTAAAGAGAAGTAGGATAACATGTTTGTCTGTAAAGGCATCTGTATTTTGTCATAATTGTGTGTGTGTGTGTGTGTGTGTGTGTCTCACCTGTACAGGGCTCTGTTTGACCTCGTTGCTGCTGGGAGAGTTGAGTCCTGTGGCCTGCTGGAGAAGAAACTGGCGCGCTGCCTGGAGAGCCTGTGGACATGAGAGAGAGAGAGAGAGTGCAGTGGTGAGCATCGTACACAAGCACGCTCACAGCTTACATTTCCTCAAAATCACAGGAGGGATACACTTAGCACTGCACTGTGGACCCCACCCGCTTACACTGAGAGACTGTGTCCTTCAGCAACTCTACCTGGGTTTAGTCTGGAGTTACTGATGCTGTTTGCTACACATTCACGTTGGAAGACACTTATTTGAATGTAATCATACACACGACTGTGCAAAAGCCTTCACTTCTTAATCCTGTCTCTGGAAAAAGTGTGACTTTTAATACAGTTAATGCAATAATCTGTGATTTGGTATTTCTCTTTTAATCATTATTCAACTGAAAAATCACAAAGTAAAGATTTCCAGTGTTTTCACAGAGCAATTCACGACAGGTGACAGATCTGGACTGCAGGCAGGCCGCCCAAGCACACGTACGCATGAAGTCATGCTGTTGAAGCACATGCAGAATGAGGCCTGGCACTGTCTCACAGAAATAATCAAAAAGAAGACATCATCTTGATGGCAACATATGTCTCTCTAAAATCCCACATGCACCTCTATGTCAATGATACATTCACACACACACACGTCGCTCATGCTGTGGGCACTGATGACCCCAAGATCTTTGCTTTTGCATCTATCATTGATAAAAACTTGGACGATCCCTTTCAATCTTTTTGCCCCAGAAAAGTGACCTGAAATGTGGGTTCATCTGACCACAGCACACATTTCCATCTGAGATCATCTGAGATGAGCTCAGGCCCAGAGAACTCGGCTCCATAGAACTGACGTATCGTTTTCCCCTTGTTTAATAGAGTTCCAAGCTGTATTTCAAAACGCTTCAAAACTGTGGAACTTTATAATATTTAATAAACTTTTCAGTCTTATTTTGCCTCTGTTCCAACCTGTTTCAGACGCACCTCCTTGTCTCTACACCCAAATGTCAATTTTAGCAGCTCTGCTTACCATATAGGTGCACTTTGTAGTCCACAATTACAGACTGTAGTCCATCTGATTCTCTACATACTTTGTTAATCCCCTTTCACCCTGTTCTTCAATGGTCATGACCCCCAAAAGACTATCACAGAGCAGGTATTATTTGGGTGGTGGATCATTCTCCGCACTGCAGTGACACTGACGTGGTGGTGGTGTGTTAGTGTGTGTTATGCTGGTGTGAGTGGATCAGACAGAGCAGTGCACCAAACAAAACTATCCAGCCAACAGTGTGCTGTGGGCAGCGTATTGTAATAACTCATGAAAGACCAAAGGTTGACCAAACAGATAGGCTGTCGTCTCTGACTTGACATCTACACAGTGGACCAGTAAGGTAGGAGTGTCTAATAGAGTGGACAGTGAGTGGATACAGTGTTTAAAGACTCCAGCAGCACTGCTGTGTCTGATCCAACTCATACCAGTGCAACAAAAAGCCCACTACAGTCTGTAATTGTAGAACTATAAAGTGCACCTCTATGGTAAGTAGAGCTGATAAAATGGACAATAAGTGAAGATACATGGAGGTGCACCTAAAGAAGTGGCCGGACAGACGAACTGATCTCTCTTCTACTCCCCTCTATTCAATCAAACCAACACCTGTCCACCGCCGTCCCGTCATCCTCAGGGCAAGAACTGTAGTCACTGCTTTTGTTTGAACGCACCAGCCCTCATGGTTGGCAGGCCAATGGCAAAGCACGCCTCCCCAAACAAAAACACTGGACGGCAGTAAATCAGGGGGCAAAGGCAGTTTTTGAAGAGCGCCATCAGGATGCACATTTGTTTCCTGGCCCAGAAGAGAGAGAGGAAGGCTACATGGTAAATATTGATATATGAGGGGGGAAAAAGATGGCGGGGAGTGTAGGGGGTTGGGGCAGTTCAACAATCCACAAGAAAAAAAAAAAACAAAAAAACAAAATGAAAAAGAACAGTAAGCATAAATCACGTTTGAGTGTTGTTGGTAAATCCACCCAAAACAGTTCTTTCTCAATCAAGACAGCTGTACTAGGAGCTTCAGTGATGCCTGTTTTACAGCTGAAAGGAAAGATAAGACTGCTTTATATAAACTCTCCATCAACAGACGCTGCTAGCACCTGTTGCTACAAGTCAGAGAACAAGTCTTAAAACATAAGTCGCAGGCCATGCACACTGAATAATGCACTCAGTTGGCTTGATATAAAGGTGTACATGATTCCTACACCAATAAAATGCATTACATCGCTTGTATCTTTGTGTTGATATAAGGTATTTAATTCACTGAATGAAATCAATTGAATGCATTAACCTTGTTTTGTGGATGCAACTGGTCTCCTTGATATGGAAACTAAACATGATACGAATGCCATAACTATTTAGTTATTCATTTATTTATTTTACAAATGACTCACTGGGTATAAATAATTAATTTAGACTGAGATTAATAAAGCCATTTAGGTGTCACCTGACACCCAGAGTTTGAGCTAATAATGATATCAATTGCAAAAGCACTTGAGTGTGTGGGTGGGTGTATTGTGGAGCCCACTGTGCTGCCCTCTACATAAAAATCTCTGTTCTTTTAAAAGAGAGAGAGAGAAACAGGGAAAGAGAGAGAGAAAGAAAGCGAGCCCCCCATTGCAATCAAATCCATTGGTCTGCATGATGAAAACCATCTGCTGCATCGAGAGCACTTGTTACTTTTGCTGAGGTCGCAACTGAATAGCGCATGTGCACGCGCACACACGGCCCCGCACACACCCTGAAAAAGCCCCGCAGTCTGGCTGCACAGGAACCAGCCCCTCAGAGTATGTGACCTCAGCAGTAGGCTGTCCAAACTTAAGTGACCAAAAGCACCTCCCAGGCTCAGCCAGACCATTTGTACACACACACATACATAGTCCAGGCATGTGGTGAATATTAAACACACACATGAGCCTGTGTGCCTATACCCACACTCGCATTAGAGCATGTGCTTAAATACACATCCACATAGACACCCAACAACGATGGCCCAGAGTAGATGGGATCTGGCAACAATAATGGCTAATTTGGTCCAAATTACCTCACTGATTACCACACTTTGGTAATAAACCACTCACGGTGCTAATAAACGCAATTATTATCTTGAGGCGACGTCTGTGTCTTCTCGGGCGGTTTCAGAAAGCCTATCCGTTTGCCTTATAGTGGAGCATGAAACAGCTTCGGAGAAACGGGTGGTCGCCGCTTCTGTGCTTTGTCAGGCTGAGTCGAGTGCGGCTCAGGGAGGCCAGAGGTCAGCCAAGCCAAACAGAGCTGGAAGGAGCCCGGGCTGACCTGGAGTCTCCCTGTGGAAACTAGCGCACAGGCTTTCTCCGTTCAGGGTGGAGGAGAAGCTATTGGATTAGGCTCGACGATTTACAAACTTTTGGACGGGCCGAGTAAACTTGGACTAAGGAGTTGAAAAGGAAACAAGAAAGGGAAAGTCCTTTGGCAAGCAAGCTAGCCTCCAAAGAACTAAAGTACATGCTAGCCTCCATGCCAGTTAGACTCTACGTACTAAAGCACACGGTACCCTCTATAAACCCAAGATACCAGCTAGTCTCCAAAAATAAAACATGTACATGCTAGCCTCAAACTTCAGGAACAACTGAGCACTCGCTATCTCTTTTTGATTTGTTGCCCAGTCAATTTATAGGGAGCCTAAAGAGTAACAATTAAGAAAGGTACTCCATCCCAGTTAGCATAGCACGGTCTAAAAAGGTAAATGCTAGCCTAAAGTTTTCACTTCCTTACGAAGGGTCTACTCAGCTGGAAAAGAGCTCAAGAAAGTCTTGAGTACTCAAAGTAGGCTCACCCAAAGTAGACTGGTGTCAATTGTTTAGAAAAGACTGTATTGTATTGTACTTTGCTTTGTTGCTAGCCTTTGCTATAGCTCTTTACAAGAGCATTAGCCATGTACATGAAGTCCTTTGGCCTGCTAGCCTTCAAAACAACATACATGCTGTCCTCCAGGCCAGTCAGGATGTCCCTAGCAGAAGTTCGGAAAAGATTTTTACTCTCATGCCTGCTTAAACCCTCTGCTTTCTTGCCCGACTTTGAGATAACTCTTTGAACCAGTATTAGCATTGTATGCTGACCAGCCGATCCTTTGGACCCTCCCAAAGGCTTGTGGCATTCACTGGCCGGCACTGCACCTTTAAAGAAAAATATGAGGGGAGGCGGCGGGCGGCCGAGCCCAACAACAGCTCCATTGTGCTGCAACGTTAGACAGGTTTTATTGCGGAGAGGGCGGGTGGGTGCTCCGAGAGAGAGGGAGAGAGAGAGAGAGAGGGGAAGGGGAGGGTGAAGAGGTCAGAGCCCAGCTTGGCGGCCCAGGCTGCACAGTGTGTGAGTTCTCCTGACTTGTCATCAGAGCGCCCCCCCTGCCAGTCCTCCCCCCGTAAATCAACACTCCTGACATGGGCTTTAATAACAGAGCATTTTTTAATTCAGCAGGGTCGGCTTGTTGGGGGGGGCGTGGGGGTTTTTGAAGTAGGGGGAATGTTGCAGTGTACCCATTTTTTCCCCCTCTTTTCTTTCTCGTCTCGCCCTCTTCATGTTCTCTTTAACAGGCTTCAGGAAAAAATGGCTGACGAGCGGGTTTCTTTCATTTTAGCAAAAGGGACTTGAAGGGAGGAGCTCTGGTGAGGGTCCATTAATGGAAAATAATAGGAACGATTTTTGTTTTGGCATAAGGGTGGCGCACGGTCCCTTCATTCTCCTTCTACTGGTCCCCCAAAAACAAAGGTGAACTTTTTTCCTTTCGTCCTGTTTGACGGATGGTCCAAAATGAGGCATCGGGACGCACAAACAGAGGTGGGGGGGGTGGGGGGGGGTCTGATTGCGCGCCTCTTCCCTGGCGGGCCCAGGTTCTATTCATTAGGCTCAGGTTGCTAAAGCAAACAGTGCTGAGAGGTGATGAATCTGGGCCCCGATCCGGCTGTGTTTGGGCGAGCGAGGGGCAGAATGTGGGGTGTTCTCTGACTCTCTCTCTCTCTCTCTCTCCACCCCCACACCCACCTACACCTTCCCTCTCTCTCTCTCTCTCTTTGCTGTAAATCCAAACAGAGGCAGGGCCAGCTCGTCTGCGTACAGGTGGGCACCAGATGCTGGAATGATCCATCATTGCTGACAGAGGACCATTGTTGACGCCCGCAACAGCCCCCATGACTACTCCCCCCGTAGAAAAACAAGAGCCTCCGTCCCCGTGACTTGGTCTGTGGGTGTGTGGGTGGGAGAGAGTACGGTGGGGAGGTTGCTGGAGGCTGAAAGGGTCAAGAGGAGTCCGGTTACCAAAGCTGGCTGGGCCAGGGCCTGCAGACACCTTCAGCCAGACACTGTCTGCTGGAAAGCAGTCTGGGTCACATATGAACAGAAAAGAGAGAAGAACGAGAAGGAACGAGAATCACCAGAGATGCAGAAGCGGAGACCGCTCCCAAGTCGTAGGCTTTGATGTGAAGGATTTGTAGTTATCATTGATAATAACAAGGGGCATCATTCAGCAACCATTCTTAAGATGATATTTCTATTTAAAAACCTACTTAAGGCAGTTTTCACGAAGATCACATGACACATGAGACTTTTTCATGGTAACTTTCTCAAGAACAAATGTAAAAACTCAAAAGATGTTGGTGAACGAGGCCCGATGTTGAGCCTTAATTACTTCCCACCTGTAACTCACTAAAACAAGCCTAGAAATTCTGGTGAATGTAGAATTCTAAACTTAGCCTTTCAGTTCAGACCATATTCATGTTTGTGAGTTGAGGAAATATTTGATCATGATTGGAATTTGGTGAAAAGTAACTGCTGCTGTTTTGCAAAAAAGTGAAACGTTCCTTTATATTTTTCCCATGTTATTCAGTTTGAAACAACCTAAAGTATGTTATGCAAACCGAATGCAAATGTAATTCATTATGGTACTAACTGTAATAATGCAACTGCATTCAATGATGCAAAGTGAATGTATTTCTATATGTAACTTCTAATATTTAAATGGCTGTGTCTCAACTGTCAGACAAATCTGGGATATTTGCAAGCCAGAGGTCAGTGTAATGATGCGTCTGTGACACATCCCTCAAAACTGCAGCACTTTTAATTCATTCTTTTTAATGCCCCCCCCCACCCCGACCTCCTTGTCAAATCATTCCAGTAACACACTCAGGATTCTTCCAGCAAATGGCATATTTACTCCTTCTCTAAGCAGCTTTGAGGTATTATATCACACACTCCGTGACTGGGCACAATAATGCTTTTGTCCTGAATGACTTCTTATTGGGGGGGGGAGGGGGAGCAGATGATGAGACAACCAGGAGAAGTAGCACTAGATACAATCACCATTTTGTGTGGTTGAGGGGAAAAGAAAAGAAGAACTCCCTTGTGTGTGAACTTTGTAGCGGCATCCTGGTTTGAAAAAGTCAGTTTTCTATAAAATGCAAAAAAAAAATAAATTAATAAATAACAGGACTTGAAATGTTCCCTGTAATTTGTTCACACTGTTTAGAAAAGCATCTAGGTGTGACCACTGTCTGACTAATGTTACCTACCTCATGCTAGCATGGAGCATATGGCCCAGTGTGGTCAGACTTCTCCAGCAATAGACCAAATAGACCCACAGGAAGGACTATTTTAAAAGCAGGAGGGACGAAATATTTTTCCAATTAACAAAATTGCACTCCATAAATAACCAAGTAACTGGATCTTTTTCCACACTCATCATTTTCGACTTTGTCAGGTGGCTCGGGAATGTGAAAAGCTTTAGGAAAACATGAAAGGCAATTCACACCGGGAGGAAAGAAAAAAAAACCTCCCCACCAAACTAAACTAAACTCAGCCTGGTTTTTCGGTGTAAAGACTGAAGGAGGACTCGTCACACTTGGGCGATTCTGCACTGCATGCTTGCTAACTCAGGATCAGCGAGGAAGCAAAGAAAAAAAAAGAGAGAGACAGACCAAGAGAGAAAGAGACAAAGGCTTCCCTTCTTCAACTGATGGCATTCAACCTTGAAGGAAAAGCCAAGCCATGCCAAAGCTGTTTCTTTTAAGCTTGAGTCTTAGGAAGTTCTGTTTTCTTCATGTTCTCAGAGACAGAGAGAGAAAGAGAGAGAGAGAGAGAACAAACAGCAAAAAGAAAAAGAGAAAGAGACCAGACACATAAAGAGAGGCGGTGGTGGTGGATTGTTTAGCGGACATACATGCCAGGAACCCAAAGTGTCACTCATGTAAAAGGATTTGGCAAAATGCGCTGCACCTGGTTGTACAACATCTTCAGCTGTGGGCAACACGAGACGCTTAATACACTCGTGCCTGGCTCCCATCTCCGTCTACTGCCAGCAGGGCTGTGATTAGGCCTGGTGACTGCTATGACAGCTTGTGGGATTGCTTCATATCTGAAAGGCATGTTTAAGTGAGGCATTGGTTTCGCTGCTGCCTGTAATGTTTCGAATGCATCACTGTCAGCCGACGGAGGAGCGTGTGGCTCCCTCCAGAAAACCACTCCGGGCCTCAGGCTTGTGGCGGGACAGCATGTGTACACTAGTGCTGCACAATATGGACAGAATACTGCATTATGTCACAGTCACATACTAGCGCTCAAAAGCTCAAAAGAGTTTTCAAAATGGTTTTGTTGCAGATGTAAGTACGAAATGGCTCTAAAATGATGGATTGAGTCTATAGATTAATAGTTACTTATTCAATTAATAAAATGAACACCCAGAATCAGAACTGGAATTGGAACTGAAAAGTTGTGCTCAAACGTGAGGGCAGGTAACTTCACAAGAAATAGAAATGGCAAAGAAATAATCAGAAAACACCTTTTGGTGTTCAGCTTACTGTTCATTTTTGGAAAAATGGAAAATGGAAAGTTCTGGCAGGTAGACTCTAATGCTACACCATTCACTACACCATACATTACTTCCGACCAATGGCTATTCTTTCAAAATGACTGTACGTGCTTATTCCTTCCCTCTGCTTCTTTCCGGTGACAACGTTTCAGTGTTTCCCTCCTTCCTCCCCACCACCAAAAGTTTGGGCCTGCCTGGTTGTCCAGGGGTTGGGCTCCAACACTGCCATCTTGCTCCAGCAGGATCTGTGAGTGTCCTGACGCTGGACCGAGGACTAATTTCCAAATAACTGTCATGCCTCAAATTGCAAAATGATTAAAGTGGTCTTCCTTTGCTACCTGCCTCCTGAGTCTTTTTTGGACAACTACGAATCCACCGATATTGTGGGCAGATGCCAACATTTTTCATATTCAATAAAGTTAATATAAGCCAGATATTTTATATTTAACACCTAAACATTCTGCTCTTCCAAAATACAATAGACACATCAAATATCGGTCTGAAACATAACACTAATATGACCCTAATAAATCAACTAATGAGACAAGTGATTCAAAACTACAGAGCGGCACATATTGTGATTAAGGCAGACAATAAATTATTCATTGATCTGTTGTTGTATTTATTGGTGCATTAAATTTTTAAAGGCAGATGTGATAAATGCAGTAGTGATAAACAAACAACATGAAGTGCAAACTGCAGGACAGCTTAGGAGGTGAGAACTTCCAAAGCATCCCTTACCAGTGCTTATCAGTAGGTCTGCACAATATTACTGCAATAATGCGCTTTGCAATATTGACCTCACAGAAGGCTATAATGAATTCACTCTCAAAATCCCTAAATGTTTAAACACTCTGACATAACAGACATATTCCAGATGCAACAATAAGCTGCAATGAATATGTTATGCTGTGTATATGGTGCGGCCGTACTAAGCAGGCTACTAGTGCAGTGCCTCTGCGATAGCTGTACGTCTACACAGATGATGGAGGATTTATCATTTGCTGGAGAGCTGCCTGGTGCTTTTTTAAACCCTGGAATGCCTCGACGCAGCTGGCGACCAAATGAGCGATGTCTAGAGCCACGCTGTAGTCAGACACGTCTGGCCTGTTAGCAGCTGTCCGACCTGGGCCACAGGGCGAGCTGCGCGCTCTTGGAAGAGACCGGTCCCATCGGCCTGGGCCAAACTTTTCAGAGATCTTAATTTCGTCCCCATGACTCATTACCGTGGCTGTAGCCTGCCGAGTCGGCCAATTTCACGGTGGGTTACGAATAAACTGCACTTTTGACCATTTTTCTCTCCTTTTCT
>CM067494.1:20699522-20713480 GCA_034552555.1 Semaprochilodus insignis
GTGTGTGTGTGTGTGTGTGTGAGTGGGTGGGTGCTTTGGAGCGGGTGGCGGTGAGGCACTTCCTGAGAAAACTGTGGCAATCTTTGTTTTTGCTTTTTTAGGTGAGTCAGAGAGAAGTGAAACACAAACCATTAACGGATTTGAGCCTGCAAAAGTCCTTACACGAGTTTTCAGAAACTTAGCGGAAGTTTATCCAGTTTATATACTGTACTGTGCAGAAGTCAGAGACCACCCTTCTTACGTTCAACTTCCAGTAAAACAGACAATAATTCAGTCCTAAAAAGAGATATTTCTCCGGAGATTTGATGCAATGCATCCACCTGGGCGATGACGGTTAAGGGCCAAGCAAAGTAAGTGATAGAACAGGAGTTTCCAAAACTGCAGCTCAACAAATGATTAAAAGATTTAGAGACAAAACCTCTAACAAAAAAACTGGTAGACCACCATCAGAAAAACGGTACCTAAAACCTTCATATTTAAAACACAGAATAAAATTAAGCTCCACTCTTGCTCTAGATTTGAAAACAGTTACAGGTGTTTCTGTCCATACCTTCACTGTGAGAAGATGAAAGAACTGAAAGAATGTGTAGCTGTCAAGAAGCTGTTACTGAGAAAGTAAATAGGTGGAGAACATTTGTGAATCAAATAAAGAAGCTGCAGGAGTTCTCAGAACAGTGAACTGACCACCCCAGACTTCTAGAACTGAACTCTGGAAAAATATCCCTGCAGGTTTCTTTGATAAACTGGAAAAATCATGAATCCTGGGTTCCTGAGTACTGAAACATCAAATCATATTTAGTTGTTGAGGCATCTATGTAATTTTGTTCTAAATGCATTTTCTGCTTTATTCCCAGACATAGAAAAATGAATAACATATTTACATACTTAAAAGTTGCTTTGAGTGGAAAATAAATATTGAGTGGTCTCCGACTTTGCACAGAATATATGTTCTATGTAGAAACATATCAAGTCTTGTCATTATTTAATTTTTTATTCCATTTAAAAAGTCCAGATGAATTTACACTGTGTCAACAATTGATGATAAATAGAAATTCAAAAAATGAATACAACTGAATGTTTAATGTAGTTGAGAACTTGTTTCCTATAAAGTTTCCATTTCAGACATATAAGGTTTTGTTACATCCTTCATAGTCATAATTTAACCACACAGCAACAATATTAACATACACTCCTTTAGTTTTAGAGCCATACTTCTATCTTTAAAGTAGCTTCAAGCTGGACAAGACGTGATGTTCCTTATTAACCATCTGCCAGAGACTTGCAGGAGGGCAGGATATTAGAAGTTGATAAATGATGGTTTTAGGAGCCTTCTCCCTGATTACACGTTACTGCTTGCTTTGCCATTTTCAGACCCTTATACATTAAAGCCGTGGGCTTCAAGGCTGGCCTTCTCCCTCCATTCAGAATCAAACGAGGAAACGAGCCGACAAACTAATTCATACAATAGATTTCTTATGAACAACTATAATCTAAGAGCATATGAAAATAAAGGAAGAGCATTTTTCTGGGGCCTCGCTGTCAGCTTCAAAGGACACTGTATGAATGTAAACTGAAAGAAAAGAGGATGATAAAGAAGGAGAGAAATGAAGCCAGTGTTTGTAATGGCTGCTTTCTGGATGCACAGGGCATGGAACGTGAGGAATGCAGCTTAAAACAGCAACAGCGGGTCCAACAACAAGGTTATGACTTCACCAAGTCACTAAGGCCGAGTCAAATGAAACATATTCAGTTCCTCTTGGGTTTTATTTGTTTCTTTTTTCTCTAATATTTACCTAGTATAAGGTATTATAGGATGGCAGTGTACAGTACATGGGGGAATTGGAGTGTTGTCTCTATTGGTCTGCTAGTCAAGGTGGCACCACAGCAAGGACTGCTCTATAGTCCTAACACTGTTGCAGTTGTTGTTGGACAAATGGTTTAACTTTTTTTTATTGTCAGAAAAAAAACCTTATATCTCTGAATTTTATTGTTATTTTTTTATTTAAATTAAAGCAAAGAGATGTTATTTCTAGTACCATTTCTATTGGTCCATTGATCATGAAATTGTCACATATTGTAAAGCATAGGTAAATATATGTGGAACAGAATCTGACCATAGTTGCCATTTTTAAAAACTGCCATAGTTTTGAAATACCACAGGACACCGTATAACCAAATTAAATGAAATAGAAAGGATCCGTATTCAGTCTTAGGTACATGGTAAAGCCAAAAGTCTTCAGAACATAGTACATTACAGTCATTTTTTTTAGAATATTTTTAGAATACTTTTAGAACACCAATGTTTGCAATGTTTATATAAAAATATATTAAAGATATATACCAATGATTTTGAGTTGGAAACATTACAAAATTAACTAAAATTATCAACAGAATAAATGAAGAAGTGAAAAAGTAACTGTTTCGATGGTATGTCAAAAACATCTAATTGTCATGTTGCAAAAATATAATTTTTTACCTGAAGCCGTAGTGTTATTAAACTCCTTTGAGGGCTAATTAAAATGAACAGTTTAGTAGTTTCCAGACATACTCGCAGGCGATCGACTTAAAATTGCTGCATGCAACACATGCATGCATTTCGTGCCAAGTTACGGCTATGTCAGTAGCTAAAAATCCCACCGCTACCCACTTTATAGTGAAATATAGTCAAATTTTGTAACTTCACTAAAACAAGTGTATTTTAATGAAACATTTTAACAGAAGAAATATGAAGAAATAATCAATATGTAGTCTAAATGTATTCTAAATATCGTACCGGAATACATTACTAAATACATTTAGGACAGTGTAATTAGCATTCAGCCATCACTACTTTCTTGTGTATTACAGTGTATTACTGTTACGCCGCCCCTCCCTATTGTCTGCATTGCCCAATCACAAAGAAGCAGAGCAGTTAATAAAACCATTTGTGCACTGGTAAGTTTCCAACATCAAAAGTGACAGCAGTTCAAACAGGCACCCTGGAGGGAGGTTCTAAATCTCTGAGTCCTCAGGGAGAGTCAGGAGACACCTCAAGAGAACAATGATAAAACGAGGAATGGGTGAAGAGCAGGTGTGAGGAGCTTCGCAACTGTCGCCCTGAGGGCTTGGAGAAATGGAATCCTTACAAACACACACAAACGCCCATACAAACACACACACACTCACGCTCCTGCACTTTCAAAGACCAACCACTACCACTATCCTCTACTGTATCTTAGACTGCTATAGCCTACACAGCAAACTGCATACAAAAGTGAAAGAAGGGGAAAAAAAAAGAAAAAAAAAGAAGTTGAGGAAAGGAGTGGTCACTGATTCACTGTTTCCAAGTAAATGGCTGCCTTTGCGGCATTTCTGGTCTCATGATATGACACAGACAATCAAAGTACAAACACCGAACAAAAACACAACCTACTATTGACGGTCCAAATGACAATCATCTAGTTTGTCAGCAGCATAGAGGAACGGGCCAGCTGCAATTATGCAATCGTAAATCTAAGCGCATACTCATCGTAGCCAAGAAGCATTCAGCAAAGCAAGCTATTCTTAAACAATTATACTGAAAGGTCAGATTTTAAATTGGAAGAAGAATGTATTATCCTCCTCGTCCTATGTATATCATTGCCGCAGTAGGAAAACCTTCAGAAGCAACCTCAGTTTTTTCATTTGTCATGGCTTTTTATATTAAGTGCCTTCACCCGCTGCCCTTTACACTGTGTGAACAGTTCATGAAAAATCGACCAATAGAAATGCTCCAAAGTTGCATGGAAAAAAGCTTGTTACGTTACCTTCAATTAAACGCTAAAATCAGAAGTTTTACCTTCCCCTGTAAACTTCCCATTTCAGAGATGCAAGGTTATGTCACATAGTCTTATGCATCTAAGCATATATGACACCCATATAAGCTTGTTATTACAACATTCTGGACGTATGAAGTATGTAAGCCATTCGTTTAACTTTTGTATTGCAGATTAACAGTGAATCATATCATAAGTTCTTTAATTCAAGCCTCCTGTGATACTGATGATGGATTTGTTTAGCATATTTGCTATCTTTTAGCCTGTTAGCTAGCAAGCCAGTCTAGCTCTAGCTAAGAAAATAAGTTGTCTGTGCCTTGGTTTAAACAAGAATGGGTTTGTACTTAACCAACACGCTTGTTGGTCCACACGATCGGCATGAGAGACAAAGATTACTGCATTAACAGCACAAGGAAGAGTTTCGTCATTGTAAGGAGGCCATGTATTGCGCGCTTTACGACAGGTTCGAACACGGCTCACATTTTGGAATGGAACCCTTTAGATAAACAGACGCAGATCACAGAATTATAACAACCTTTTGATACTGTGGCGACAAACCCTTCAAAATCATCACAGGTCTGAAGGCCAGCGCTAACTTTCTGTGTACCTCAAACCTTAGTGGTGTAAAGAGAGAAACAGAAAGAGAAAGAAAGGGACATATATATGTGTGTATGTATATATGGAAAGAGTGCCCATTATTAAGCTTGTGGCTGACATATGTTTGACATTGGAAATGGTTTGGAGCAGGAGAGGAACTGGCAGTTTCTGTCTAATTAAAGGCTTCGGCTCACGTGACCACACACAGGTGCAATAACACGGGCCTGCTGCACCATGGAAGAAAGGCCTGTTTGTGTGAGGTAAGGCTTCTCACTGGCTCAGTGGGAGGCTACACACATTCACACACTTGCACTCGCACACAGAGGATGAATCCAGGAAAAGGAATCAAAGAGGGAGAGCAATTCCCTTCAATTACATTCATTAGAATTCCACTTCCTTATTTTAACTGACACAAGTAGGAAAACGTGGAGGGTTTTTTTCCTATTCCCCCCATTTATTTTCTATCTCTCTCGCTCTCTCTCCCTCATCTGGTAACTTTTAAACTTTTGGCCGTGTGCTCGCAGCTAATAGGCATCGATCATTCGGCAGTCACTGCGTGCTATCAAAGCTCATATGTTTGTCGTCTTGGTGACTCATCCATTTTCAGTTCTTTTGTTCAATGATATTAAGATAAATCAAACGAGCGAGGCACACACCACCGTTTGGTAGGACGGGCTGCGTTTACCAGCATTTCTTCAGAGCCTGCAGACATTCAGCTGTCCAAAGCTAGTCGTTTCACTATTACAGAGGCTATCAAAATGTTGTTGCAGTACCGCACGGCTTCTGTCAGAGTGACGAAAAATAGAGGCCCGTAACAGAGCAGGCTTGGCCTGCGTTTAGGGGGATGGTGCGAACAAAACGCGAGAATGTGTCAGCCAAGAAGGTCCGGGAAGCAGCGAGGAAATTCCAGCTGACACACACTCTGGATGGGGGGAGACACTGACGCACAGGCCAGAGCGAAAAACACACAGCAGCGCGGCATTCTCCGTGCTGACGTGTCATCCAAAGCAACGTGCTGCTGGGAGCATTAATGGGACAGGAGTTACTGTCAGGATCTGCAGGAGTCCAAAGTGCTGATATTGGCTCAGCTAATTTAGATCTTATGGTGCTATTAAAGGAAGGTGTAAATATGCATCTTTGCATCTTGATGCATTAGGTTGATTAACTTTATTGATTTCAGAAGGCTAAAAGGAATCTGGCGTTTAAAATTAAAGCAAATCAGTGCACCCAATCTGAAAACAGTATCAGCAGAAGCGCACCTATTTTAGAATGATAGAATCAATTATGCCGATTTATAACTAGGGTTGGGTACTGAACTTGGTACACACGAATTATGTTGGTACCAGCGAGTTGGGTTCAAGTCCAAAACACAGACAGAGAGATGGCAAGCCCAAAATGATCTCAAGTGCGGTTACACTCTTGCCCTCCACAATATCTGTAATGTGAAATGCAAAGTTGGCCATGGCAATACATACACCCTGCGGAAACACCTGGCCAAACTATAAAATAAGTCTAAAAGCTGTAGAGGGGGCTGTATTTGATAGCCTGAAAGCCCCCTGCAGCAGATGTAGAATGCCTGCAGCCAGTGCCAGAGAAGTTGAACCCTCCATGAATGATAAAACTTGAGG
The DNA here is from genome assembly GCA_034552555.1 of Semaprochilodus insignis. NCBI lineage: Eukaryota > Metazoa > Chordata > Actinopteri > Characiformes > Prochilodontidae > Semaprochilodus > Semaprochilodus insignis. The sequence continues at coordinate 20,705,542 of CM067494.1, forward strand.
CTTCATCAAAATCTGCAGGTAATTAATTAGTTGGTTGGATAATTTGGCACAGTGTTGGTTGAGGTGAACTGACGTTCACAGTTGTGCTAGCACGACTTAACACTGAGCCACAGGCTGCATCGAAATTCCTTACCAGCATGCTATTTACAGTAAACTAAACCTTCCTCGCTGGTATGACTCCTAAATTTTACCTGAAGGTATTTTTTTTGTCATTACAGAAAAAGAAAAAAAGTGCTAGAGAAAGAAAAAGTAACACTGGGCACCAGTACCAAATGTCAGGTAGCAGTACCGGTATCATTTCCAAGGTGAATGGTACTCAACCATATTTATATGTCCAATAGAGTCTCGGGGGCACTAAAAACAGGGGTGTAAAAACAGGATAGATTCGGGAATGTTCGAATTGATTTACGTGTTCTGAATCACATTGAAATGATCAAATCCAATAAAATCATTGTTTTGTTTGAGATTTCATGACACACTGAATCATGTTGTGAAAAAAGGACAGCTTGTTTGGAAAGCAGTCTACAATACTCTCCAAGAGGTAGAGGCCTTCGACAGAAAATCTAAATCTGGCAGCTTGCTAGAGATAAAGGCTTGATTTAGCCTTTATCATACAGACAGAAACTTGTTCTGCTTATGAGGGATGTTAGTTATTCAGCTTAGAAGTGCTTAATCACTGTTGTATTATATTACTGAGGACAAAGTTTGCCCTGTCAAAAGTACAGACAGCTATTGTTGCGTATCAGCTTTTTGGAAATATGTGAATGCTTGCTTGCTGGCTGTAAGATATTTACTTAATGTGCACCTCTGATAAGGGTGAAAAGCCAGCGATAATGCCTAACCAGAGGGGTGAGGAAATACACAGTGTACACTTAAAGCCCTGCGATAATGAACTTGCGCAATGAGTGGTGACATGCTATATGGATTACAGTGTGTAATGTAAACTGCACAGTTTGCTTCCCATAAAACCACTTGGGTGTTTATACATTACACAAGCAAAGAAATTGCATAAGACACAACTAACGGCACAACAACAGCCTTCCTGGTTAATAAAAAAAAAGGCAGTGTGGTGTGTAAAATCTCTCACACACACATACACACACTTGCACGCACACACACCTGCTGCTGTTGAAGGTGCAGTAAATCCACAGGGCTGATCTCGCCATTGGTGTCGCCGTTGGACCCGCCCTCTCTTCCTCCGCCCTCCGATTGGCTGCTCAGACTGCTGACTCCATTTTGATTGGAGGATGTTGTTCGAATGGTCTCAGTTGCTGATTCCACCATCATCACGTGGCACCTGTGGGTGAACAGGGACAGAGAGGAGGAGGGGTAAGTTGGGTGGGTGGGTTGGGGCGGGGGTTGTGGGGGGGACGGGGTGGATGCGAGTTTAAACCAAACAAAGACTAAATGACCATGAACGATTGCAATTGCTGAAGTCGTAGCTCTGGGCATGTTCAAGTCTCAGCAAGCAAACAAGTTTCGCAACAAGCGCAAACACACAACTCCAACCAGGAACACAAATTGCATTCGCCGCATGCCACGGCCCTTGACAATGGAAGCCTTCAGCGCACTTCACGCATTTCTCAGGCAATCTGAAGAGCGTCCTACAAAATGTCACATCTGCCAACCTTGAAAACACTCAGTAAACATGTTGACTGCCTCTCTCTCTCTCTCACTCTCAATTGAAGAGGGCCAGGGTACCACCTGAGCCTTCTAATGACCTACACAATCAAAATATGAGGAAGACTTCAAAAGCCGTTCGGGATGAAGGTCTGATGGAGGTCTTCTTGGAGAATGCTCCTGCCTGGAGTGGAGCGCAGAAGCATCGTGTTGATCAGAGGCCTCCCAATGGGGGCGACACGCTTCTCTTCATGCAAAAGGTTACCACGCGCAAGCACACAATCGCGTCTATTTCTGAGTAGCGTCTCATCGGGTACCTCTTTGAGACAGATCTCCTGCGACAAACACCAAAGGTCCCTTTTAATTAGAAATCAATTGGGCAACATGCTCAGACTAAAAACAAAACCAACCACTCCCACACCTGCTTGTTGGTGGTTTTTCTTTTTTTTTCTTAGTTTGGGAAGAAAAACAGCGTGTTCAATAACACAGGAATGCAGTGGTGGAGGTTAAGAAGAGGGGGAAGAGCGTGGGAGAGAAACGAAGAGAACAAACTGCTGGGGCGCGGGATCCATAACAAAAAACCTTCTTCAAATGTGCGAACGGGGCCCTGTGTACCTCTTCTCATAACAAGCAGGAGCTCGTCTTTCTGCCTCTTCCAGTTTTAAAAATAAAGATTTTTTTTTTGTTTTGTTTTGTTTATGTCTTTGTGTCTCTGCAAACCTGGGCTCACCGTACGAAATGCCACAGAGGCATTCTGCCAATGATTAGCTTCTTGGAACAAGGGCAAATGTTTCATTTGTGGAGTGTGAGAGTGAAAGTGAGACAGATGAGAAGAACAAGAAGAAGAAGAAAAAAAAAACAGACAAGATGGCAGGTGAGTGCCTGACATCTCCTGTGGCAGAACGCCAGTTCACGTTCATTTAGAAAAATAAAAGGGAATGGCGGGAACAGCACAGGCCATAGCAGGCTCTGTTTGTTGTGGGAACAAAGGTATTGGTACATAGTGCAACCCGGCACTTGTGGCCAGCCACAACAACAGCTGTGGAGCTAAAAGATAGACAGTGGCTTCTCCTCCTCCTCCTCCTCTTCCACTATGTCTGTGAAATCCTGAAAGTGTGTCAAAAGGAGTCTCGGCTCTCGAGACCCCTGAAAAGTAGGTAGGCCTATGCAGAGTCAGATTTCAACACAGTGCAAGCTCCATAGACCATGTCATTTAAACACACCTGGTGAAAGTTTGGCTGCTCCAATAGGAGTCCAATGAAGCGCTCATGCTTAGCCACCAAGGGATGCAGGCATATCCAGCACTTATAGGGGACTGCAAACCAATATAAGGGCGGTTTGACTGAAGATAAGCCTCGAGACATTGGTGGTTAGAGTGTGTCCAGCCCACATGGCAAGTTGTTTCAGCTTCAGCATCTTCCAGAGATTGCTTCCAATAAAATCTAATTTACACAATTCTCCCTTGCCCCAAGACGTGTTTGGTGCTCTTTGGCCTTGTATTAAAAGGCAGCCTATGTGTTTAACTCACCGATTTGATTTGATTTGAAGTTTAGAGATTTTGTGATTTCAGTGATCTTTTTTTTTTACAGTATGACAATGATATCTATAAAAAACTGTTAGCTATGTACAACGTACAAAAGTACCAAACATGTAATGCTTCAACATATTGGTATGATTTATAGTTAAGAAAAGTAGTTTGGTCCATTTTTGTACATTGCATAATTTTATTACCCAATCCCGGAAACCACATGAGCTATACGAAATTCCGTAATGATTCCAATTATTGAGGTTTGCAGTTTACACGATGCTAACTGTTGAGGTAAGAGCTTAGCCTTATATTTCTAGTGCAATACTAAAGAATTAAACTTTGAACACCAAACATGCCATGGTTTATTGATGGCATTTAAGTTAAAGGAAACACTGTTTAAGCACTTGCTGATCTGGAAAAAGACCTTTTCCTCCTGTTCCTAATGTCTCTCCGCTCAGAACATGCCACAAAGTAGAGCTGTCCCAGGATCTTCCGATCCGAACGGCTTTGCGGAAGGCCTGAATATTGGGCAGGGACAATACCAGCAGATCAGCCGGTGTGACAGGGCCACATAGAAGCAGCTGGAGGTGTAAGCATGCATGAAGCCTTGTCATATCCAGTAATGGGCATATATTGCAGCTATAATGGGAGGTCGTGAAAAGAAGCAAGCCGATAAATCAGCAGCCGGGAACCGCTGATTACGGCCGGGAGACGGTAGTTTGCAGAGTCTTGTAATCGTTTCTGGCAGGCTAGGCCGGCCCGGTGGTGGTGTTGAGGCTTGCTGCATCTCGTTCAACAACCCCCTCCAAACCCCTCCAGGTGAACTTTGACCTTGGAGAATATAGAAAGATGCATTCTTTCTCCCAGGGGTGTAAGCAGGGGAAGGAGGGATAGAAGGAGGGAAAAAGGAGGGGAGGGGATTGGGGGGGTGGCATTCTTCTTCAGATCTAAGAGATAAAGAATGCATTTGAGGGGCGAAGAGGAGGGGGAGCTGAGCAAATAAAAACGCACGTTTGCCTTTTAATTGGACGGAAGAGAAATGGGACCGAACTTGCCTTTGCTTCAGGGACTCAAAATCAGCTTGCTATAGATTAAAAAAGGGGAAGGGAAAAAAAAAAATCAAGCAAAACCAGCGTCTTCCCGACAAAGTAATATGTAACGCTTTTGCCCGTGTGCTGGGAGCTTTTTAATTTCTCTCTTTCTGTTTTTTTTTTTTTTTTTTTTTCTCATCTTTAAACTTCTGATATCAGCAGATTTTCTTTGGCACTTAGACGAAAGGGTGGAGGGGGACTGTGATTCATTCTCTGTCCTGTTTCTGCAAGTACAGAAGGCTGCAACAAGCAAACCCTGGAAGCTCTTTCTAGCTGCCTGTTAAGAACTGTTTATATTGCTGATACTTAGAGTTGCTAGGGTAAGGTGGCAACCAGGGAATAAATACCTGCCTGAGTTTTGGTTGCGTTCCAAAAGTGCAAGGGAAAAAGTGAAAGCTTTACCAGTTTACCCGGATTGTTTTTTTTTTTTGTTTTTTTTTTTTTTTTCAACGTACATTGTAATTTAGGGAAGTCAAATACGCAAACAAGCTCAGGAAATGGTGAAACAAACCACAATTTATATCATTCATGACTAAATGTTGTGCTTCCCCGAATGAGACATTTTCTGTTGTTGTCTGAGGCCTACAGACGCCCAGGCGTTTAGACAGTCCACTTTCTCGGTCTCACTGATCCTACATCTAATTTCTGCTCACTTCCAGTCAACCTCACTCACTCTCTCTGGCCCTGTGTTTCCCTGCAGCAGCAGTTCCTGTGCTTCGGGCAGGGGCTGGCTGCTGGCACTGGAACAGACGGGCCTGAGCCGAATGGTGGGCTTCTGAGCCAGGTAGGCCAAGGGGCGGGATGGCTCCCTGGGGGAAAATTCTTCAACAGGTGGGCTGTCATTTCACACCCTCCCCAAAATGCAGCCGCTCCGGAGATAGCCATCGGCTGCCGGGTAGCTGGAAGAGGCAGAAGTAAGAAGCAGATGCTCTTTTTCCTCCCCAGATCCGTTTTTTCGTTGCTTTGGGGAAAAATGTTGACAAAGAAGACATTAATACACGCCTTATGAGCGGCATACATGAAAGGTCGGGCCTTTCGTTTCATTTCAGAGAACTTTATTTGCCCCCTTAAGGTAATCTGTTTCAAGTCGCCAAAGAGACAGAGAGGCACACGGTAAAACGGTAACTAGACAAAACAGCAGGCACAGAACAACTCTAGCCAACTAACTTAGTTCAAACTAGGTTTGACCACCGGCAGGTGGAAATTTTGGCACATTCTGTAGTTTGTCCTAAGTACAACTGCACCCCAAACAGAGGTCCAACAAATAATGGACGCAGTCGACTAAAATCGAAGACCAAATCATTGGCTAAGGAATTAATTGGTGACTCCATCACGTTCGTTTTGCGAGCAGAATGCTATGACACGTAGGCATGACTGTTTACAAGAGCGAAAAATAGTGCAATGGCAACACCGCCGCAACCAAACATCCAAAGTGTGGGAACATTCCCCTCAGTTATTTTGGAGGCAGGATGGCACTCGATGGATAATGAAGACTCGTCTCAGTAAGTTAGTTAGCTAGCTAATATGAATTCCTACGCTACTTCATGTTTAGAGCTGTAACGTTTCCTATTTTGAAATACATTCTCTCTTGATCAATGAATTAATGAACTATGATTAATGTGGTTAAACATTTTCGAGAGCTCCACAGGAATGGGGATATCAGTAACACCACAGAGTTCCACAGTCATCGGTGGGTATACAGACAAGAAGTATATTCCGGAAATAAGGATAAAATATGCTGTGGGAACAGTAATAAATTGCAGCAAATGGTAGCATTGAGAATGCTGTCTCCCACATAGTTTAATCCAAGACATGCACGCCTTCTGCATTAAGATGAGTTTTGTTTTCTTTGCATGATGGATAAAGTAGCATAGTGCTTAAACGTGCCCTAAATGTATCATCTTAAAAGGTGCATCGCCGTGATGTAGATACTTTCTACATTGCAAAACAATGTACAACTCTTGTCTCCGCGTGCATGCTCAGTGTGGAACTGCATTCAAATGAATTTAAATGATTTATGGGTTTGTTTGATATCGTTTGAACAATAACTTGTGGAAAACTGTGAGAGCCCTAATACCTTACACCTCCAATTACTGTGGAACTGGACATACAGAGGGGCATCATTTATTTAAAATGCATTTCAATGTGCATTTTAACATCTACACTGTATTCTATAGTCAAGAACAAAAAGGTCACTCGAATTATCACTATACTTTTTTACATGGGCTACTAGAGTTGAACCTACTACTACCGTTACTCTTTTGCCTGACAAATATGTCCATTAAATAACTATGTGATTCGTAATGCGGACAGTCTATTAGTCATTTCAATAATCAATAGATTATTCAACTATCAAAACAGTTGTTATCTGCAGGCCTAGTCGTAAGTATCTGCAAAGGTACAGCCCAAAAGGCAAGCGCACATAACTTACTGTATGTATATTTAACACCATTTATCTACATAAACGCATTACAGAAAAGTATGCTAGAGCTAACTAAATATGACGTACACTTGAATGATGACAGGCTCTACGGCCTTGGCACAGGTAATGGAAGAGAGTTCAAGCAGAGTCGGAGGGGAAGTAAATACTGAAGCTCTTTCTGTACCTCTACGGCTGAGTAATGGCTCCTTAAGGCTCCCCTGGGCTGAAGATTGAGGCTGGCAGATTGCACGAAGCAAACCCAGACTTTAGATCTAGTTTTGCTCTAGTCCCACTAAAGCTCTCCTATTTCTGCACTTCCAACAGATCACCCCGTTCAGTTTAGAGAAAACAGGAAACTGCCACTTCACACGGACCAAATCCTTACTGAAATTACATAGATGATTTAAACTGAAAAAAAATTGAAGGTAATTTATGGAATTGTCTATTGCGCTTGGCAACCCTGATCATTTTACTGCACATCAGAATGAACTGGTGTCTTCATTTGTGGCTGCTTTTCCTGTCATACTTTGAGTGACAGGAGAAAATTCCCATTGACTTGAAATGGGACGGCTAAAAAAAAAAAAAAAAAAAGACCCAAAAAAAAAAAAAACAAAGTGAAAAGTAAAGGAAAGAATAGCATACCATAACTCACATTGCAATGTTGACAGACTGGTTTAAATTTGCAACTCGGGTTGGGCTACGCACACCAGGGCTTTGCTTAACTACAAAGAGCATCTCCCGCCTCTAAAAAGAAAATAAAAAACCATAATATGACAACGATGACAAGTCTGACCATATTTATGAAAATGAAATACTGCCTTTTGCTCCCATTCCATATTTTCCTACATTGCCTGCCATCATTTTCTATGTTGCTTCTTTTTTTGATCTCTTTCATTCTGCCTTCTTTTTTTTATGCTTTTTCGTGAGCTCACACGTTCTGTTTGAAATCTTCAAGTGTATGCTGAAATACATTATGGCTCATTTTTCATCAGCGAGCTTGACTATCTCTTTTCTGCACCTGTGGCTATCCCCCTCCCAGCTCCGCCCCACCCTGCCTCTTCTCTATTCACCTTTTTGATTTGTACAACATCTTACCAGATTAATAACTCCTGCCGTGTAAAGGCTTCATGCGGGTTTATTTATACAGGCCCCCAAAAGCCTGTTTCTACAGACTTGCGTCAGCTCGCAGGAACGCGCCTTATTAATAAAACAAAGCGGGAAGCTAACGTGATTGGAAGAGACAGCCGTGATTGTGCCGACACATCTGCCAGCCTCCCC
>CM067494.1:20715578-20735178 GCA_034552555.1 Semaprochilodus insignis
CCCCCGAACCCCCCCACTTCCACTCCCATTAGCGAGCAGCCTCACAGGAATGTCCTGACAGTAAAGGAAAGCTCCTCGTTTGAAGACCGCTTAGCCGAGCACTCATGCGTTCCTTTTTCCTTTTTTATGAGCGGCCATCTCAGCCTCCACAGCCGTGGCCCAATGCTCCACTTGGCATTCCTTTGCTGTCCCTCTCGCCACTCACTCCAACCACTCATTGCTTGAGAAAGCCCAATATTCCACATCTCCAGCAATAAGAGCCTGCTCTATTGTCTAGCTGCTCTTTCAAAGCAATGGAGACTCGAGCGCACCTGTGGAATTGCACATGTGACGTTGCAAGTCTTTCATAAATGCAGATTTTGGCATGGCATTTCATATACAGTCCACATTCTCACATATCACTAAGCCTTAGACACCAAGAGGTATTAATGTCGTTTGGCTATGTAACTGACATGCAGATGCAATGTTTAGAAAGAAATGAACTACACTTATATTCACATTCTGTACTGACAAGCTCAAGTTTACTTTTGGGCTATTTTCTATTTGTTTTAATGTCAACAAACGACAAGGATAGACAAACACTAACAACTGTGACAAACAACTGTGGAGGCATGTGAAAGTTCAGAACTGACAGAACATGTCTCAATGAGCTACGTATAAAAAAATAATTAATATCAAATTACACATCGCTTTAGTTATCAGCAGAAATAACTGCAACGTCTGGGGGTTCATAGAGCGCTTTCACTCATTTGAATGGAGCAGGCGAGTCGATGCCAAGAGCTTTTCTCTCTTGTGATCGACTGGAGTAGGTCCAGGATATGCAGGTGAGACTCATTACTACACACACCTACCCACCCACGCGCACACACACACACACACACTAAGATAGCTGCACTCAATCCCTTCTTCTACTCAGTACTCTGCTTCAAAGAGGAATTAACAGGCTCACACTCCTCCCCCTGACCCAGCATATTAGAGAACTTCATGTGTATGGGTGTGTGTAGTGAGGGGGCTTCCCACCATGCTGATTTAAAGACCATGAAGAGCAAACATTGGGAATCGGTTCCATTTTTACAGAACGCGAGGCTAATTTTACAGCGCCGTCTCCCCTCAGATACCACACTGTAAAAGGCAGACCCCCCGTGTCCAAAGATAACCAATTAATTTTCTTAACACGCAGACCGAGACGAAAGGAGCAAAGAAAAAGAACAAGAAAACGAATGAAACCATCTATATTCATCTATATTTATAATGCTGATAATACAACTTTGATCTCATGATAATAGCGCGTCTAGGTTGAACACTAGTTGTCCTACTTTCTCAGAGCTAGCTTTCGCTGAACCCATCCCGGGCCATTTCCCATGACTCTGTGCTCTAACCTATAGCTGCCGAGCCTTCGGAGGAAGATGCTTAATTGCCGACTGTCATAATAGCCGTCTGAAGTGTGTAAAGGACAATTCAATTATCAAGGACACGTCGGAATGGAGGAAAAAAAAAAGAAAGGATTCTCAGTGGGTATAGGAAAAGAGGGCACATCCATAAAGAGGGTGGAATCTGCTTGAACTGGAGGACGCAATAAAAAATAGTATTGAGGGGAAAGAGGAGGGGGAAAAAAAGGCAATGTTCGTATGCACCATATGGTGCTCTGCAGCGCGGATCAGCCATATTCGATCCAGTGGCAGAAGAGCCAAAGTCCTGTTTGCAAAGCCCATAAAGATTAGCCCTTCAATCAGGTGGGCTCCACCACAGTAGGTAAACACTGCCGACATTCCGGGCCGATGAGATCGTCTCAAAGTGAGAGTGTGTGCATGTGTGTGTGAGAGAGTATGCGTATGTGCGTGTGCAAGGGACCAGGGCAAACATTCACTCCACCGCCACCACCCACTGCAGTTTTTTTTTTTTTCCTTTTTTTTGACCTGCAGTAAGTGATTTTCCAGGCTGCCCTTGACGTTTAAGAGAGTGGAGATTTCTATACGAGGCCCCATCTCCATCAGACACGCGCAGATCCTGGCAAATATTTGGAATAGGTGCGGGGCCCTTGCAAACGCCCCATTTATCAGGCGCAGAACACACACACACACCCGCGCAGGGCACATCTCCTCAGACATCGCTGTATGCTAGCAGACACATGACACAGACACAGAAAGGGGAAAAAAAGATACAGTCCAGCCTGTACTACAATAAAGTCCACATATCAGCTGCTCACTTCTTAAAGGACTATTCCTTTTCTCTTTAGCATCTGGCCTCTGGCTTATATTAGAACGGTTTTCAGGACAACAGGTTTATTATTAAAAAATTGTTGTCAGTAGTAATCGAGCGTAAGCTACAGATGCAGCAGACAGAGATTAGTCTGTAATTGGTTGGACCAAAACTTGCTAATCCTCTGAAATGTTAATTTTATGGGACTTTTATAGAACCACAAACACTGGTCCATTTATTATTAATCATTTATCCAATATATAGTCGTACGCAAAAGACTGCAGTCAAATATCATATTTTGACTAATTAGGGCTCCTATATGGGCCCTTACAGTTTAGGTGACCAACTGAGACCATACATGAATGCTGTGGCCAATGAGTTATCCCAGTACTAGATAGCGCGTTGCCTTTGAGCGAGATACAAGTAAGTGTAAGAGTCCTGTCCTGTACTGTAGCGCGGGGCCGATGGGGCTAGCAGGCGTCTCAGGGTCACGTTAATGGCCGCTGGATATTATCCTGTGATCATCAAGACGAATAATCCTATTCCTCATGTCCTGGAACAGTTTAAGAGGCTAATGACAGGGCAAGGGCAGCCTTCTGGACGCCCAGAGGAGCTAATACCCAAATTGTATTTAACATGGCGGAACAGAGTCGAAAAGGGGGGCTTTATGGCTTCTGCAACAATCGCCCCCGCCACCGCACAATTAGCAAAGCAAGGGCCCTGGCGCGAGGCCTTTTTTTATGAATATGACCTTCAAAGTGCGGCTCTTGCCAGGATAAAGTTTGAAGGATGAGTGACTGGGATTACAGTGGGGGGAAAAAAAAGAGAAAGAAGAGGGAGAGAGAGAGATGGTGCAGAAAGGCGTTGGTGCTGGGCGGGTAAGGGACAAAAGGGAAAGATCAATTAAGGGTTGGCTCTTACAAGTCAGCTGCTTTATAAGAGGCCGCGCTGGATTAAATGCAGAGCGGGAGATGGGGAGGGAAAGCAAGCCGGCCGGCCAGAAAAACACCACGTTTCCACCGTGCTTCGCTGATAGAGGAGAGGCTACGAGGCGCAGAGACGTATTAATAAACATGAATACATAAACAGCGGCAAATCCGAAGCATGCATTAAACATGGAGCGGACAAAAGAGGGAGGGGGGCGTGGGGTGGGTTTGGGAAAAGGAAAAGTGATCTCTCGCCATGAGGGATCAAATCCACAGCACCAGAGTCAAGCTCAGATTAGCCATTCTAATGCGGTTATTATCTGCTATGGCCGTTTGCAGAATAACACAGACACAGAGAGAGAGAGAGAGAGAGAGAGAGAGAGAGAGAGAGGGGAAAAAGAGAGAGAGGGAGGGAATATGAATAAGTAAGTCAGTGAGCAATAGGATGAGTGGGTGGTAGAATAGACAGATGATGGTCCACTGTGTTATTTGCCTTTGAGGCAATATGAATGGATAAATGACAAAATACGTTTCAGAAAAGACATTCTAGTGACAATACTGAACAACAAACAAGACTGAAATTCCTACTGAAACTGATAAACCCTATTTGAATAAGTGGCTACAACATTAACATTAGCTGTAGCAGCTGTTCAAGTTAATGTCATATGATAACAACTTGTAAAAAATGTAAGAAATGATGACAACCAGAGCCAGTGACTACCAATAACGACAACCAGATGCATAATTCAATGGTTTAGTCTTTCAGAGTGATTTGAAGTGAAATGATTGTTTGTTGTGGTGGTGGTGATGATAAGAACCACGTTTTCAAGACATTTAATGTTTAAAAAAGTTACTTGACATCATTTTTAAATGAATATGTTGGCCAATGACTGAGACACCACATAAGGTTTTTGCCTAAAGTGTATTTTTACAATACATACAGAGCGGAGGGATAAGTGCAGGGTATTGTTAGGCCAAATGGTACCCAAAGATCCCTGGTTCCTGTACAAGTGTCCCCATTGTAAAACACTTTCTCTGCAATACACCATTTGACGTCAAAGCAAATTAAATGTTAAAATGGTTAAAATGGTAAAATGTCTATACATATATATTACAAAACCTTGCATCTCCAAAATGCTAATTTCACAGGAGAAGGAAAAAACATCCTTTACTTTGTAATGTAAGTCAGTGAAAGCAGCACAATTTTCCTTTTGGTCCATTCATCATGACATTTTGAAGATTATGTCAAACTACGTCAAAAAATGACCAAAACAAAAAAGAGAAAAATTGAGATACAAGGTTTTGCTTTGACAGCAGCGCTACATATGCATATGTGTATATTTGCCAGAATGCCTTAAAGACAATGACAGACTGACGCCATATTGTGAATTCAGCAGTGGTGGGAAAGAAGAGCTGGCTAAATATGAGAGTGGATATGATATTATTTTATAAATCAGCTTCCAGGACTGGCACTCTGCATTTCAGAGTTAATTAATTGATTGGATCAGAGTGGCTTTAATCAAATAAAATTTAATAACTCTATAATAAAAACAAGACTTTCGAAGGAGAAATAAGGAGAAATGATAGTGTGTCCATTTTTCATATTAATTGAATTTTACTACTTTTGAACTCGGTCCAAGGGAACTTGAGGAATTGCTTCACACCAGGCCCCACACACACACACACATACACACATCTCAAAACAGATTCACTTTCTCTCAGGCTGGCAGGCAGGAATAGACAGACATGCACACACACACATTCTCCTTCCATGCTGAGGTTTTCACATTTTAACACACTTTTTTCCATTAGTTGCTCATAACTGCCACTTCCATGTCTCAGATTTTCATATTCGGCATAATAAAAGCCAAAGCAAAAATATTACTACTTTCTACAGTAGCTTTGATTGCATTAAAGAATGAAATGTCTGTTTTATAATTTAGCACGGAAAGAAAAATCTTTGTTAAACTGACTTGAATGCAAATTGATATCACTAGAACGAACATGGGAGGAAGCATTACTAATTTGCATCATACTAATATTAACAGAATAATTCATGGCGTAATATAAATAAATTAATAAGGTAATTCATTTGAAAAGGGGATGCCTTCAATTCAATTTACTGAAAAAGGATGGGGTGGGGTGGGGGGTTTGGGGTGGGGTGGGCGTTTGTGGAAAAACCCTCCACATAGACAAGAACCTTAATTGCTCTTTGTCATGAGGTGTCAAAATTAAAGAACGGAGTGAGGGAAAAAGCTAAACATGCACGGTTCGCTTTAAAACTGCATTAATATTTCAGCTCAATTATTCAATATTCATGAAGAATGCGTTCTCTCTCTCTCTCTCTCTGGCTCGTCGTCTTATACTTTGCTTGTTTTTTTTTTCTTTTCTTTCTTTTTTTTTTCTAAGATAAAAACTGCCGCTAACCAATTCAATTGGAGGGCAGTTAGCTGAAAAGCTGAACGTGAGACCGTCTCCTCCTTCGTTTTTTTTCCCTCTCCTGTTCATGCCCCTGCAGAACATAAGCAGATGCTTTTGTGTCATTATCAGACTTATTACACATCATTAAAACATTGGCAGAACATTCCAGAAGAAATACACACGTCCAACCACAGCTCACTGGCTTTCTCTCTTGTTTCTCGCTCTCCTTTCTGCTCTCCCTCTCTCTCTCTGTCTCTCTGTGTCTCTCTCTCTGGGAGTCTGTCACACTTTTGTGCGTGTGTGCGTGCGCGCGTACGTGTGTGTGTGTGTGTGCGTGCGCCCAAGTGACAAAAAAAGAACAATATAATTGGAGAAATGTACGCAGTAATAATAGGTATTCAGAAAATGATAATTCATATTAAACAGGGTGCATAAAGTCAGCCTCATTTGCATGTTTTAGATTATATGCATTTCAAAAGTAATTTCCGCGGGGCATATGAATGACATTAATTCCCGAGCGGTTTCTGCTATAGACCTCAAACTATCAAACACTCAAACATTCAAAAGATGAAAAAAAAAAAAAAAGAAAAAGTACTGCCACATTTGCAAGGGGAGATTTCAAGGTTAAAGTATTTGAATGCGTGTTTTAAACTTCTGTCTTGCTTGTTTAAAGTTGTTCCTAGCCTAGTTTAAAAAGTTCCATGAGCCTGTGTTTGGAAAGCGAAGCCTCGCTAACCGTTTGCAGGCCCAAAATTTCAGACTGAAACGTGTGGATTTTCTTTCCCTCTCCGCAGGTTCGCTTTCTTAGACTTGGAGTAAACACTTTTGCAAGGCTCTAAAGCCTTAAAACGATCACTAATGCAAGCACTTACATCCTCCTGAAATGGTCAAACGTATACACCAAAAAAATAATAAGCCATAAATCCCACCGCCACCACCATTTCTGAAAAAGAGGGGGCAGAAACAAACGAAAGAAAGGCAGTTTAAGCTCCTGAACCTTTGGTTATTATCATTATGGTGTGAAAAGGAAGCAAGGACAGTACGTAGTTCAATTGTCAACTGTAATATGGGTCTTCCAGCTAGAACATGGAGAGAGAGAGAGAGAGAGAGAGAGGGGGAGAGATGCAGAAAGAAAAAGAAAGAGAGAGAGAGAGAGATCCCTTTTAGCCTCAATTCATTTTAAGAAAAGGAAAAAAAAGTAGGATGAAGACCCAAGGGCAGGAAACCCTCGGAATCTGAGACTCAAGTGGAAAATCGGCTCTGGAGTCAATAGAGGACATTTTTGTGTTATTAGAGAATTTGGTGAAGAGCCACGCTGTAGCTTCTGATTCATTACAGGGGGAAGCAGACAGACACTGCGCATGAATGAGCAAGATGGCCCCCACCTGTTTGTCTGCGCTGCCTTTGGCTGATTCACAAAGTTGCCGCTAAAAAAAAGAGAAAAAGAAAAGCAGTAGGGGGATAACAGAGATGGAGAGAGAGAGAGGGAGAGAGAGAGAATAAAGAATGGGGGAGAACGAGACAAGCATAAGAAAGAATGAATAAGATAAGAAATAGAAAGGAAAGTAATAAGCTCAAAAGAGGTGTAGAAAGTGAAAGGGGGAAAAAGAGAGGGACTGAATGATGGAGGGAAATTGTGTAAGAGATGAAGAAAGAAAGAAAGAAGAGAGAGAGGATGGAGAGTGAAAGAGAGACAAAAAGAGAGCAGAAGAATGAAAAAGACAGCAAAGAAAGAAACATGATATAGAAAGTGAGAGATCAAAGGGAGAGAGAAAGAATGGAAATAGAGAAAAAATAAATAAAGTAAGAGGTGGAGATAGAGATATATAGTGAGAGATGGAGAGGAAAAATAGAGTAATACATGGAAGGAGAAACAGTGAAACGTGGAGAGGGGAAATAGGGTGATGGAGAGAGAAACAGTGGGAAGGAGAAAGTAGAGTAAGAGATAGAGAGAGAGAAATTAAGAGGTAAAGAAAGAGAGTGTGAGATACAGTGAGAAAGACAGAGTGTGAGTAAAAAAGAGAGAGTGTGCCACTGTAAAAGAGAGTGAGAGAAAGAGAGAGAGAGAAACTGACAGAGAGAGAAAGAGAGAGAAACTAAGAGAGAGTGTGCGCAGACTGCGCTGATCTTCTAAATATAGTCCTGGCTTTCTTGCCGATCTGTAATTATCTCATTATGAATTTATGGCTTGAACAGGAAGTTCAAACAGACTTGTTTGTGAGCCGCTTTGTTTGTGCTGCCTGTTAATCTCCTCAGTGAAAACAAAACAAGACAACACAGAAAAGCGCAGCAAACACAAATATAGCACCAGCTACCGCACCACCACTTACGCGAGTCAATTTGTTGTGTCAGTCCCGAGCTGTAATGAAATGCTGACGGTCCTGTTACTTCCCAGACCCTCCGCAAAGCTCCTGTACACAGGTGCTGACAGACTGCACTAGCACACAGGGAACGGGATTTAGAGAGGAGGAGAGCGGAGCTGAAGGAACAAGGTACATGTGCCCCACATAAGCATCAGCGGCAAGCTGGAGAAAAACTTCAGTTACACACACAGAGGCTTATGGAGACTATCAGTGTGAGAGGAAATGAGGGAGGAGGAGAGAAAGAAAAGAGAAAAGGAGCAAGAGGGAGAGAGAGAAAGAAAAAGCAAAAGGGAGAAAGAGGGAGGGGGAGAGAGAGCGAGAATATCTAGGGGCAGAAAATGGAGCTAATTAGGGTCTGGGAAATGTATTTATTTTTTTGTTCCAATCTCTCCTTTTTTTTCTTAAGAGTTTTTCAAGCCCGCTCTATATTTTCCTTCAACAAGGGGGGCATGAAAAGAGGATTATATTTCTTAAGTCAAGAATCATGACGCATGGGGGAAAGAAAAAAAGAAGTGCGTCTTTTGAACCTTTCGAGTCCTCCTCATTAACAATACAAGTGCATGCACTTCCAGAAACTTCCAAAAACAAGATCCTAAACAATACAGCCAGGCTCAAGAAACAGAGAGAGAGACAGGGGGGGGCTACTCCAATCATTTGCCATCAAGCTCTCAGCAATTACACACTCCCCATAACGTGCACAATAGCAGAGGCTCAATTCCAGATCACCTCAGTTTTAGAATTTTCCTTATAGGGATGTACTTTTTCCTGCTTTTTCCTTTAATTTTTCCCTGCAGTCCATTTTATGGGGGGTTTAATGCACAAAAGACATTTCCTTCATTCATTTTCCAAACATGAACTGGTAAAGTGAACACCCTGAATAGGCAGTCAAGAGTAAACGCATTCATGACTGTCACATCACGACCGTGGCGAAATCATTTCCTTGGATTTCCGTATTTTAACGCCTAGTTGGAATTCCAGCCTTTTCTCTGTTACAAGATGACATCATCTCATAACACAATCCTTAGCTTGGCATGTGCTCATTGCATTCCACAGCCACAACTGACACCTGTGTAAGGGCAGAACCGCTTTGACGGTTGACCAGTCAGAACAAAGTAGGTGAGCTGACCAATCAAAGCACAATGGGCTTATCGGGAGGCGGGGCTTAAAGACACAGGAGCTCTAACAGAGTGTTTTGAACAGAGAGTGAATACAGATACTCAGTATGAGAAACGTATTGTGTTTTGGGTAAACTGAAGCACGTAAACCTATTCTAGGAGACCCAAAATATAAAAATATGAACACTGAAAATGACCATACTACGTCCCCTGTAATGGTACTCAGCTAAACTCAACAGTCATGGGAAAAAAAGCTGATGTCACAACCATAAACAGTCTAGTTTTGCACTTCCTCATATGTACCAGAGAATGAAGAATACGTTCTGAAACCTTCACAATGTTTACAGAGTACGTCCAAATAAAAGCAAGGAGAACACCGTACTCCATGATACAACCCTTTCGAAGGAGAGGAGCGGTAATGACGGAGGCGGGCTGAGGGAGAGGGTGCCAGGCGTATCTCTGGCTTTAATTGGAGGGCTTGCATGACTAACTCGGAGAGGTTAGCGCCCCAGCCTGGAGTCTGGAGTCTGGAGCCTGGAGCCTGGAGCGGAGGCCCCCGAGCACAGAGGCAGCCAGGCAAAGCTAAGGCACTCTGTCAGGAGGAGGTGGCTGTCAACACAAAGCCAGCGTCAAACTAAACACTGGGGCTAAAAGGTAGCTAGGCTGGGAGAGAGAGCAAGCGAGCAAGAGGGAGAACAAGAAGTCATCGTGTTTGCACTAGAGAATTAGATTGCACCGACTTCCACCTTTCCTCAGCTTTCCATGTAGCGCACTTTAACTCTGGCGTCGGCTTCCGTGTTGGGTTCCAGCATGACCTGGTGCTGCTCCCACAGGTTAAAGCAAGTTCATTCCTGTAACGCTAACATGCACCTGTGGCCTCTGGTCCCCAGGCCACACTGTAAGCACTTTCTGAATGACCTACAGTAACTGAAGTCATCGCTACACTTTCAGAACTGCATGGCTTTTTCCATAAAACCCTGCCTACTAAAAAACTGGAAATAAGATTCCCAGTGTACGATGAAGCATTCCGGAATTTTTAAAAAGCAGCGAGGAAAACAGCTTAAAAGTTTCAAGGCGGCTCAGAGCGGGAGGTTGGGGGGGAAGGGGTGGGTGTCTGGTGTCTTTCACCTCCCTTCTCCTTAGCCTCACCCGTTCTTTTTAATAACTTCAAAAACAGAGGGGTGGAAAAGAAAAAAAAACCCTGCATATTTGTCATTTCCGATTGTTTACCTTTTTCACGGCAAATTGATTTTTACATCTCCTTTTCCTGGAAGCGCCTGGGCGAGGGCCTGCCAAGCCCCGTCTCCCTGCTTTATGGCATTGGGCCTCTGGAGAAGCTTTAAAGTTTTCAGCTCCGAAGTCATTTAAATGATACAATACCGCTTTTGTCTCAGGCACCTCTGTTTCTTTTTTACACTTTCTCTCTTCCCCTTCTCTTTCTCCCTCTCTCTTTTATACTCTCTCATTCATCCGTTCTTTTTTTCCACTTTTCTCTTCCACGAGTTCATGACTGTATGTTTAAAAGCCCTTTTTTTCCTCCCCACCATTTCTTTTTTTCCCCTGCCTCACCAGTACAAGTTCGCCTTGAAAAGCAATAAAAAAACGAACTTGTTACATCAGGACAGTGGGATGATCATGAGGGATTAAGCGTCAGGTTGGCGGAGGCCTTTGTGGACACTTGGGTTTATATGTGCCAGTCCGCTGTGTTGCTGCGTCATTCCGGAATCGACATTACACTGTGGATTATTTTTAACGTGTGGGCTTCATCTTAAATTGGTCTGACCACCCAGGTTTTCATTTCTAAGACTTCTGATGAATCTGTCCCACCGCAAACCAAGTATCTAAGAGCGCGCACTGCCGTCTTCTTTTGCTATTTGGAAAATACATATATTCCTTACAAATAGATTCCATATGAGTTTTCCCAGCCTCAGTAGAATAACAAAAACTGTCACGCAGCTAAATTGGTGTCACCTACCGGGTCATGATTAACAGAAGTGTAAATGTCTTTGCGTGGAGAAAAAGACAAAGGCGAGTTCTTCTCTAACAAGGGCTCTGAAGTGCAAATTTGAAGGTAAAGCAGGCGAGCAGGAACCATCATTAAACCACCAGGACTCCAGAAATTGGTACAGCATGACTAAACATTTCTTATGTGCATGCACATGCTCAAAAACAGGAAAGCGTCCCAGCATATCAATTTCCATCCATGTAAAATAACTGCTTCCTATAAACTCTTGTTTTCTTTTCCAGTTTGCAGAACACGATAGATTCTTAAAAATGAAAGTGCCAAAAAGACTTCTTGAAGTCTTGAGCTGTTTTTGCAAACGAGATGTGTATCAGGAACTTTTTGAAACCTCAGAGAATGTAAAAGGGAGCCTCTGACTAAGAATTTACATTGTGAGATCTGATTTGTCAAGTTTGGCCTTTTTTTGATTAATTGGCTGAAACTCTTTCAATCTTTCTTTCTGATGCTGGCTTCCAGTTTTCCTACACCTTGGCACAAAAATGCATTTTGTATGTATAATAAGACACATTCCATCCTTTTTCCCACTCAAAAGACACTAAAAGCTGGAATACTGTTCTCCTGTATGAATGATGTTTTTTTTGTACAGAGTGACTGATCTGACTGTTTATCTCTTCGTATAAAGGATAGCTGTAAAACCGTCTTACTGTTCTGCACCACCCGAGGTATCGTTTTGCATCAAGTGTAAGGAGACTGACTAAAAGCACATTTAGGTTTTTTGTTTTTTAGTAATAATATTATTAATAGGCTGATATTTCTACCAAAATAGGTGATATATCATGATTGATTGGGAGAAAAAACCCAGACATTCAGTACCCCCATATAGCCAGAATGTCTATTTTCTATACATTTCGTAATGAATCAGGCTTCTTTGACTGAACAGTTCACTATTTGGGGTCACCCCTAGTAAAAGTCCTATAGATCTAGTCCATCCTTTTTATATACCATACATACTTGAAAGCTAAGTGGCAGCATATATACTGTACCTAATAAGGCCATTCGCCTCCTACAAACTGTCTGCCTCTAATCACGGTGCACAGTCGGCAATACTTCCTATTGCTTATATGGACCACAGGCTAACTCACTAATCACATGCTAAATTTCAGACCAAGTCCGCCAATTAAAAGCCCTCTTACGCTTGTCACCTCAATTAGTGACACAGCATCCTGTGTATTTAAAACTCATTTGGCGAGAAAGTTACAAATAAATAGCAACACTTGTGACACAATCAGAGTCCGGTTAATCGATTATTCCGGCCTGACTTGTTGGGGTTTGACTAAAGAGGGAAGCCGTCGTTGTAATTGGGCTAAATAAAATAAAAATGCCACCATGTGCAGTAACCGCTCGCGTGGTGACGAGACAGGTGTCAGGGAGGTCGCCTCTCATTGTCGGCGATTGGATCAAATTGTTGAACGATTTGCAGAGGCGTTCCTCTCCAGTGTCAACCAATTAACATTTCCCCAACACCTCGCTCCTTTTTGAAACTAGGTGTCTCCATTGTAATGGGAGGTTTCCAAGGTCAATGTCTTTATGGA
The DNA here is from genome assembly GCA_034552555.1 of Semaprochilodus insignis. Classification (NCBI taxonomy): domain Eukaryota; kingdom Metazoa; phylum Chordata; class Actinopteri; order Characiformes; family Prochilodontidae; genus Semaprochilodus; species Semaprochilodus insignis. The sequence goes on from CM067494.1 coordinate 20,728,158, forward strand.
AGCACTCTGTCACATTGTTATTCTCCTCAGTAGCAGCTTTTAATTGTATTTTGCATCTCTTGCGTTTGTCGTAAATGGTGTTTTTTTTCCTTTATTAAAAAAAAAAAAATATATATATATATATATATATTTTTTTTTTTTTTTAAATTAAGTTTAACTGGAAAATGAACATAGTTTAGTTGGGTTACTTCAATAATTTAATATGCTNACATGTATGTATGTATATATATATATATATATATATATATATATATATATATATATATATATTTCAGCTCCCATTCTAAGAGATGCCAGAGATGGCTTGAAAGAGGCACAATGAAGCTATTCTTTCACCTGAAAAAAAAAAAAAATGCTGAGATGACACACCATTCCAACTACAAATGAATGCTACAAACGCACACACACACACACACAGACAAATGGCCTGCGCAGACTCACAATAAACGACAAGAAACACGCTAGCAACCTTCCATCCATCAACGGTACCTCGCGATACAAGCGCACACAAAGCTGGAAGAAAGAAGCTCTCTGCCCAATATTCGGTGGTGGCGAAGAGCACAGCTGGCAACATCTGGAGGCGTTTTGAGTCTGTTTACATTTCCAGAGCCCTGAAAAATAGTGCAGGTGCCAGAAGAGTCATAAAGAAACAGGTCCCAAAAAGAGGATTGTTTAAACTCTGACGGCTCTCTGCCCCACTCCCTCTTTTTTCTCTCTCTCTGGTGCTAGCCCACTCCCAACTCATTTTTCATCAATCGCACAACACTCGCTGGTCATGAAGAAGAGAAATTAAAAAAACACAAAGTACCGCAGACAGACTCCAGCAATAACACAGAAAATGGATGGAAGGGAAAACAGGAAGACAGAGGGCTCAACTTCAGTTCTGCATGTTCCAAATTTCTTAATATTGTTTATTGCTTCCACCAACGCTGTTAGGACTTGATTGTAACACGTGTTATAGATCATTCCTTTCGGACTCACACCCTTTTCGCTTACATATTCCCTTCGTAGCGGCTCTCAAACAAATCGCGCTCATCTATAGCTACAGGTTCATTTTTTATTCCAAGACCCTACGCCATTTGGTTAGCAGGCAGAAGGGTGTAAATGTCCCTGCACTAATTGGACTGAAGCAGATGCCACTTCAGCACTGCCACTGTAGCTGAAGTCGAGGCTTATCACATTGCCTTTGCAAACTGTCTTCTATTACGGCAAACCACCAATACCCAGTGTTACGCATATGCGAACCATACAAGCCTCCTACACATGGTATGACTTAGAAAAGGCACGCGCGCACGTCTACACACACACACACACACACACACAAAGCTGCACTTAAGCTGGTCCGATCCTGCCTTAAATGCCGAAAACAAAAAAGGAAAATGCTTGGACACCGTAAAGCCTAATCAAAACAGACACGAAATGGCCCCGAATGCTGACATCACTTCGGCTGCCATTGCGGGGTGAGCGCAGAAAGGACCCAGCTCGAGAGGCTGACACACAAAGGCACACGCTGTGTAGTATGCAATTACAGTGATTGAGTGTAATTTACCCATGTAAGCTGAAACCGGCCCTGGCAAATGGGGGAGAAGCCTCAGATCAAACCCCAAAGCCGATCAAGTCATGGCGAGGCCCTTCACCTTTGAACGCTGCAACATGGGCTATGATGACACACTATGAGAGCATTATCATGAAACAATACATAGTCTATAGCAGTGGTTCCCAACTCTTTTAGGCCCCCCTAAAGTCAACATTTTTGCTCCAACCTGCTGAACATAGGAATAAAGCAAAAATATGGACCACCTGAACGGCCCTGAGGTTGGGAAGCACTGGTCTATAGGTTTTACTTGGGTATGGGCATTACGGTGTATGGTGTTCTCAGTGGTCATTGTAATAAATTCTAGGGAGGAGGGTGATGGGCCCAAGGCATCCAAGCCAGCCTGGTTTGTAAATCTTATATATGAACAAAACAAAAATATTTAGAATATATTACGAAATTAATTTGCTGAGGAAGGAACCTTTTCCTTGATGACAGTTTTCTGGATCACATGCGTTAGTGTTAGGTATTGTATAAGGTGGGCAGCATGTTAGGTGCAGGCTGGAATTAAACAGATCTCTACAGATCTCCAGGAGAAGGACTGGTGAACTTTGGTCTAAAATGTGCATCCTTTCTCAACGCAAAAATGACATCATTGGTCAGGATGGTTAACACTGCAGCGCTAATATCTTTCCATCCACCAAATCTAATACAAATGGTACAAATTTGTTACTTAAAAAAAAAAACAGATCCATTTTTTTTTTTAAATGCCCTCGGGACTTTGGTAATCCCTTAGGCTATTTCCCATGGGAGCACTCTCATACCTTCCAAAAGTGAAAAAACATGAGAGTTGTACTCATCCGTGTGACTTTCCCTCGCTTGAGCCATCTCGTGGCCCTGGCCGGCAAAGACTTTTAACGGATTATCATCAACACCGATTGCTACCTTATGAACAAAGCGGCGAGTGAAGGTGGAGGGGGATAAAATGACTACAGTCTAAGATGGTCAGTCACATGTTAGTCCACCAGGGAAGCAGACTCCAGCAGACTCCTGGGAAAAGTCCAGAAACAGGCTGGAGAGAATGTGGACTATGTGTGGAATTCAGTGCGGTTTGGGAGCCATCAGCAGAACTTGGCATCAACCTGGGACAGAACGTGAGAATCGCTGTGAGGTCGAGGGGCACCAACGTGCGCCAACCTCCATTCAATCGACTCTTTCGTTTGTTTGTCCAAGCTTTAAAAAATGAACTCAGCTGCACACAACAGGGCTGAAGCTGGTGGGAAGAATTATAACCCAAAGCTCCTCTATCATCACTACAAAAAACCTACTCCACTATGCAAACAGCGGTGCAATTTACTAATGCACATCAGCTCAGGAGTTCAGGACAGCTTGTATTCAAACTTTGGATGCACTATTCTCAAGAGCACTGTATATGCATGTTTACTGATAAGAGAGCTGATTAAAACCAGCCTTCATCTACTCCTAATTAATATTATATTAATATGAGACTTTTGTGGACCCTATAAAGACACTGTTTAAAGGTTTGGGGGATGCTGTACTTCACTGAGGAATTCAATGTGCATCATTACTGTTTTATTCATTTGAATCTGGCATCTTCTGTTTCTACAACAGCTAACTAGCTCAACTTCCTAAAGTGTTTTTTTAATTTAAAGAACACACTGCAAATCAAAGCAGTTTGCACATTTGTATAAGCTTTGCACTGTCAGTTTATTATCCATCTTTTAATACTAATTAAGAACAGTCGCTGGCTTTGTTTATCATTCTGACAAATTGTATTCCCAAAGCAATAGATATGAGTTATTGCATTTTTGCATTTTACATTACAGGAAAGTACTGATGCTGCGAGCACAGGCTACATATAAAACGCCTTGTCTTACTTTAGTATGTTCAAAGAGAACATAATTGGCAAATGATATGCAAACCCTTCATTGACACACGCATTGGCATGCTTGCTACAAAGCCAGAAATGCTAGCCTAATTGCATTATACCACAGCACTGCAGTATTTAAGCTCCAGAATGAAGCCCTACAAGGGGAACGGGCCTTACTTGATTTGATATACTACTCCTAGGAAGTTAAGAACAAGTGTGTTCTGAGCTTTCAGCTCAGCATGTCATTAGCTTTTCCTCTTCTCAGGCTAAAGCGGTCATGACCGGCCGCCCTAGAGAAACGGACTCCGCGGCAGGCTGGCAACTCCATAAACATTTAATAGCCGCCGCAGCCGTTTTTCAACTGTGTTTCAACCCTGCGTGCGAGTGCCACCTCCTCTGCCCTCTCTGCTAGCGCCATTCTGTAATATACAGCGTTTTTCCTCCCAGTGTGTGTGCCAGGATGGGTGACTAGCTGGAGCCGGAGAGTGTGTGCGAGCGCATATGTGTGTGTGTATGTTGGCTGGCATCCATTTCCACCTTCCACGACTCTGTTTCATTGCTTGAAGAGCTCTTTATGAAGACTGTACTTCACCTGTGTCTGTGTGTGTGTGTGTGTGTGTGTGTGTGTGTGTAAAAAAAATGAATGTAACAGAGTTATGAAATTCAATTCAACACAGCCCATACTGGGCACATGAGAAGTCTACCACTTTCGCCATACTTTTGCCACAAAAACACTGCCACTCAGTTGTCATTAGCAGTGTAAAGTTGTGCTTTAGCATGTTGACATCCATCAGCACTGTGGGTTTGTTAATGAAAGCTATGGAAGTTAATGACACTCAAAGTGACACAATATACTGTCAAAGCTTGTGAACCCAGAGTTCACTACACAGGGAGAGCAAAAGAGTCTGTTATGGGTGGACCACTGATGTATACACATACCAATGCATGTCAGTATCGCAATATTATGCTTACAGTACTGGTGTTTAACTGATAGTTTCGCAGTGATTAGTGGCAGGCCGTGGTTCATTTGTGCCGTTATTAAACCCCAAACCACTAGAGGGCAGGACTGTAACCTAGCTTCAGCCATCAGACTCCTCCACCCCCAACATAAACATTGCTTAAGGATGCACCGCTAACATTAGTATTAGCAAACCTATGCATATGCTGATGTGTTTTAATACTATGACTGTTGTCCTAAAATTCAGTTTAGAGAATTGCAATATATCGTTCTGTTTACAGTATCACAATAGACGGCAAAATGTGAAATTGTAATCCCTGTATCATGAAACGTAGCATATAGCCAGGTTTTTGACCTAGTGGGCAAAATATGTTAAAGTTCACACAATATTTAACACTATAAAACTAAAAGTTTATTGGGGTAAAATGGTAAGACATCAACTAAATTTGCAGGCCTGATTATCATTCAGCCCTAAATACTATTATCACTACTTATAGAACATTAAACAACTATATGTGTCACAAAAAGTAGGACAAACCTAGCTTGTAAGAACTAATAACTAATGTACAGTAACTGCAAAAACGTAGTAGCAACTAGCGAACGGAAAGTCAGCTCATTAGACCTCATCTTGTTGTATTCATCTATTTGTACCACATGATTTTTACGTTCAGTTACGTTCTTAAAGGAGCAATATTTTTCATTTAAAACATTCCAACATTACCTAAAGTTAGCCATATAATGTCAAATAAATAACCGCTTTGACGGTATGTCAACAACCGTTTGAAGTTTTGAAAGTCAATATGTCAATAAAACAAATATGTTTCATGCTGTAGAGATACATACACTGATGTCAGCATGCTAACCAGCTAGCTCAGGCCTGTCCTGTCGCGTAATACCAGTTTGCACCTTAAGAGGCGACAGTGAGTCACTGAAGTGAGTCGAATGAGGCCAGGTACCAGTTCTGTTTGGATCATACAGGGACAAACTACAAAGTAAACAACTGTTTATACTAACGTTGAGAAGGAGGGACTGTGCATTTCATACAATCCTTCTGGTACTATGTTGCCCCCTATTGTTTGGAGTATGAATTTGACAGGTGGCGTCATCTTACATATTGCTCCTTTAGTTTATTTTTGCCAAGTTAAAGAAAAAAAGTATTTCACTTGATTATTATTACTATTATTATTACTATTTTGTGGCAATGCTGCAAATATTAGTATCACAATACTAAAGTATCACAATACTATTTTGTTTGCTGAATTGTCCACCCTCACAGTCGGAATCCAACATGGCGAGAAGCACCCTTGACCTAGCTTGGATGTTTATAATCCATCATGTGTCCCCTCAGGGGTCGACAGAACAACAGTGCGTGCACAGTAACATGGACTTCTACACCTTCAAAACAGTTTCACTTGCTTTCCTCGGCTGCCTTTAAAAGGTATCAGAGAGCATTTAGACAGGCAGTAAAAGAAGTCAATATCCTCGGGAGGCCCGAGCAGATTAGAAAATGTCACTTTCTCGCAGCAGACAGAGAGGGGCCAGGCTGGAACAGCCACACACCACACAAATAGAACAATAGGTACAATAAGAAAAACTCCTTCTTCCTTCAAATTTCCTTTCTCGCTCCTTCTCTCTCTCTCTCTCTCTCACACACACACACACACGCGCGTACAGACACAAACGACCCTTGGGTATCAGAGCAAGCTGGTGCAGTCCTCCACTGCTGTCCCCTCCTGTCAGGAGCATCTCACAATCCTCTCTCGGTGTCCGAGCAGCCAACCAACCACGAAACACACTCCTCCAGCACTTCCACAAATCTACTCCCTCAGTGCGTGAGGGAGCCTATCTATGTGTGTGCGTTGGGTATCAGATTTTTGACCAATCTCTCATCGCATCGCTCCTCTGGTGAGTGTCCAAACCAGCTCCCATAAACAGTTTTGTTTGAAAAAGCTTCACCAGCAAGCCAGAACAGCGGTACGGAGTGTGACACGGTTGCAGAAGAATGTCTACCCAAAGCCACTGAGTGTTTCACAGCTGCAATGATTCTCACATGCCTCCAATCTACACTTGTTCTAAAACACATATGTAATACAACGGGGCGTGACACTGCAGTGTACAAAATCTGACATTAAAAGGTTTACATACAATTTGCAACTCACTTCAGCGCTCCTCCTGACTTATGGCCCTAGCCCTGTTAGCAGGTTCATCATTATCGGAATTTTGTTCAAAATATCATGAGACTTATCGTAAATTGGACTGTTGACTGAGTATATTGTTACATCTCTAATTACGTAACCGCAAAGCCAATATTTAAAACTTCAATATCTTCAATTTTGTCATTTTCAATAAGCTGAAGTTCACTGTACTCTGTGTGAAATATTCATGATAAATAGACTAAAAGATTATATTATATGAAATAAATAAGGTGAAATTAACTCACATTAGGTTATTCAGAATGCTCTGCTCTCTTTTTGTGGGAAATGTTACTAATCAAGGTTTAGCTTTGACATGTAGCACATGACAGGGTGTAATGATTTGAGATAAATTATATATATATATATATATATATATATATATATATATATATATCGATATTTTTTCTATTCTATCGTATGTCTTGCGTCAGTCTATTTTATGT
>CM067494.1:20735510-20753531 GCA_034552555.1 Semaprochilodus insignis
GCATTCCAATTAACACTCCCTCACACAGTAATTAGCTATTAAAATAGCTAATGAACAAACTGAAATCCCTGGGAGCGGAGATGCTGTTTTTCTAATTAATTCCCAAAAATCTACGGCATCTCTTCCATGATAAAGCATGATCATTTTGTCTGACGGGGAGGGAGGGAGGGAGGAAGGGTCGGCCAATATGAAAAAAAAATAGGGTCTTCTTTTTATCATTATGTGCTTTGCTTTGTCCCTCACCTAACTGTGTTGAATTTAGCCCCATTCTCTTCCACTCTTTTGTCTGTCAACTTTCATTTTTCTCCCCACCGTTTAAGGAGACTCGGAAGCGACACGGAACATTAGAAGAGGGAGCTGAAGACTGCAGCCGGTGAGCGTGTGTGTATGCGTGTGTGCGTGTTTGAGGGGAAAGACGTAGAACCTCCTCAAAGGAGAGCTAATTAATAGATAGCATGTTAGAGCCTCTGTCAGGTTTGCTGTCAGCTTATGTGTAATGGAAAAAAATGAGGGAAAAAAAAGGAAAAAGGAAGGCATGTTTTATTGTTCCGCAGGCACAATCTGCGTATGCGCCACTGCAGGTTCTGAATGTAACCTCAGCACTGGGGGACCCATGTTGACGTAACACCCCCGCCATCTGATAAGACTTTTATTACCAACTGTAAATGAGACTGTGCTCAATTAAAAGGGGAAGAAAATAAAGGAAAGGCTTGTTAAGGAGATGACTGACGGGAGAACGAGGGAAAATGGGAAAAAGAAAAGAAAGAGCGAGAGAAGATGTGTGTCATTCATTTAACTTACTAACAGGTCAGGTATTCCACTCTTGCTAGGTGGTCGCTTCTCTCTATTTTTCACTACCTGTCTTTCTCTTGCTCTTTCTCTCACTCCCTTCACTCGGTTTGTATCCGCTTCTCTTTTTTCCTTATCTGTTTTGTCTTTTTCTCAGTTTCTCTCACTCATTCAGTGTCTTAATTAATTTTGCCTGCCTCTCATTTTCTATGCTTATGTATCTCTCTACCCTTCTCTCTCTGTTTCTCTTTTTCTCCGACTGTTCTTCATTGTCACTCTTTCACTCCTTCTGCCTTAACTGTTCGCTCATTCCCTCTCAATTTTTATCTCACTCTCACTCATGCATGCTCTGTTTTCTGTCTCTCTCTCTCTCTCTCTCTCTCTCTCTCTCTCTCTCTTTCTCTCTGTGCTGGTTTTCAGTCTGTTGCTTGGTGATGCAGTAATGTCAGCAGTAACTCTACTGAAGCAGTATTCAGTGCAGGCCTTTCCCCTGACCTGCACCCCCCCCCCCAGTGTCCTGCCCTCGCTCCAGCTGCCTCTGGGCTGAACTTTTAACCCCTTTACTTCCACCAGGCCTCGCGAGTAGCAGCACACTGCCAACAAAGCCGTCTGTGCGCTCACACGTCTGCGCGTCAGTCGTCCTCAGGAGTTTGACTAGCTGTCAAACTCCAATTAAACAGCTCATAAAGCCGCCGTCACTCTCCATACACGGGCGCTCACCATCCACATCAGTTCATTTGATCAAAAACGCTAAAGTTACTGAATCCTCAATCAGAAACCATTCAGTGTGCCAGAGAGTCATTTAACACACCTTTCTCTACAGCAGGTACAGAAAGAAACTCCTGTCCTTGTCAATCCATCCAGATCCAATATGGTTACCAGGTACTTCCTAAAATAAGGGTTAGCATTACTTGCCCCTCACGATTTGTCAGTTGGACAGGCCATCGCTTCCGCGTTTTCTAGGCTTTTTAATATGATGCGATAGTCATCACAAAAAACGGAACACTGATTTTACAAGCCAAGCGCCGAGGGAGGCTTTATCAGGCTCAGATCCGACTCTTGTCAGGTGAACCTGTGATAAAGTCAGTTTCTAACTAAGCCAATCGATGAAAGTAATTTATTTACCTCGGCTAGGCAATTTGAGTTCCGTCCTAAGGAAGCTGGAAAGAACGAGAGAGAGAGAGAGAGAGAGGGAGTGAGTGAAAGAGAGTGAGAGAGAGACTGAAATAGAGACTGAGAGAGAGACAGAGAGAGAATGAGAGAGTGATTTGGCTTGGAAAGGCTCGCATGAACGCATTCTAGATTAATATTCCTCTCGTGAAACACTCTCGGACATGCAAGGCTACTCCATAAACCACGCTGAGGTTAATACACCACCTTAAATCTACACAGAGTCACAAGCACAGCACCTCTGTGTATCGGCACTAGGGCTGAACACAACGTTGTCTTGTTAATCTCTGATCAGATACTAGCTTTCACAATACTGATGTCACAGAAGGTTGCAATGTAAGCATCTTGACCCATCGAAGTTCTCGGTAAGCGTCTCTGCGGGTGTTTTGATAAAACAGGGAATTCAAGTAACCAAGAAAGTAAATAGTTACATATTGCATGTAATATTGCAAATGCGGTATGCAGCAATATAAGCTTAATACTGCATTTCATTGGCTCTGTGCCTATACTCCGCACAGTGACAATAAAGTTTCATCTAATCTAATCTAATTATGTCTATATTGTGCAGTAGAGGTCTGCATTTCTGTGGGTCTCTGTGGGACTCACAGGGACAATTGTTTTTGCAACACAAGACAACAATTTTAATGTCATGAGCAGAAGTGGGTGGCTAACTAATCCACTACGTGCAGGTGCGGGACAATATAGACATGTAGAAAAACCCCACAAAGTAATGAATAGTTACACAATATATAACTGGCGGGAGTGGGATTTTAAATATTAGTACAGACTTCTATTGGGCCGCACTGGGAATAAGAATGAAAAATTTCAGCACCTCGGACCCCGGGCCACAGCTTCGTGACCCCTACATACCACACCAAAATGTCGACATGAGTGTAAACACTATGGACCATTAGCCTCTCTACATTTACATCCCAATCCAAGGTTCAACTTTAAAATGAGCTGCTTGCTATTCAAATGAGCATGGACTGGAGCGAATGGGAAGGCTGCGGTGCTTAACTTTTCTGAATGATATAAAAGGTACTCAAAAGACATAATAATCAATACAAATGTGAGCACATATGGATCCTACTCAGCGGATGATGAATATTCATTATCTTTGTAATAGACGCGCCAAGCAGGCGTTTGGCGTGGCAGTAAACCTATCAGCGAAAAAGGGCAGCCCTAAGGTTAGCTCATTTGTAAATAGGAGCATAATCTGTGTGTGTGTGTGTGATACAGAGTGTGAGAGTGGGTGAGAGAGAGAGAGAGAGAGAGAGAGAGAGAGAGAGAGAGAGCGCACAAATGGGAATGCAATGGTTCTCGGTTTGTGTTCTATAGTTCTAGAACACTGCTGTAGGAAAAATGGCATAGAACCTTTGGATCATGTACAAACACTTAAAAATGGTTCTTTAAAACACCACACATCCTTCAGGGACCCAACAGTGTTTAAAAAGAAGACTTTGAAACTGCACCAAAGAACCCTTTTTGTCACCTGTTTTTAAGACTGCAGACATGATTTTTTACAATGGGTCTTCCTCACACCAAATACACACTTTAATTTTACACAGAAGGCAAGCGCTCACTCTTAGAAGAGTTAAAAAAATGAGTGCAGTCCTAAAAACTCAATATTTTATTTTTATTTTTCCTACATGGTGGGAAATTCACACTGCTAACACTGGGTAATATGGCAAAACACATTGAAGGAAACAAGCCCTTTTTGGGCTTTGAGTGTGTGCGATATGGCAAAAATGTAACACTGTGATATTATTTTAACAAATGTATTATGAAAAAAATAGAATGAATAAAATAAGGCATAACGACTGGAATTTAATCAGGTACTTGTTACTGTTCATGCAGCTACTATATCCTATAATATACTACAATCAGTGCAAATAGTCAAAATCTTTCTTTTTATCATACATGCAGTTGTTCTGGCGACAGCATTGGATACTCACGCAGGACGAGCTTCCCATTTCCAACTCCCACCTTTTACATCATAAATCAAACTGCTCTCAGACCAGCCTACCAAGATGACGAAGTAATGTATTCCCAAGCATGTGAAGTCATTTGTGTACACCTGGGAGTTGTACTTTACTGCCCTATCCTTAGCCCATTATTGTTTGCGGCGTGTCGTCAACACAGTGGACGGTATCCCAGAAATAAAGGCCTTGGCCTGTCTGAGGGGAGCCCTCACTGCCAGCAACATTAATTAACTCCTCATGCCTGTCACAAGCAATAAAGTACGACGGGTTTAGACACATCGATAGGGTAAGGCAGTTGCAAAAAGGTTTCAAAGAAGTTTCAAAACAAAGGTGCAAATTCTGTGCAAGAACTCAAGGCAGGTACTACGTTACCCACGGCTAAACTGGAAAATTTACTAAACTACGGGCTGTCGACGCGACGGTCGCAGAGCTAAAGCATGGGAATCGGATTTCAGCTCCACTTCAAAAGCACAATGCAATAATCACATTTTGGGCCCCGTCCAAGGGCCATATAAAAATATCTGTGATTTAAGGAACGAGTGAGTGAGAAAACGAGTGGCTCTGGTGTACTTTTATAATGAAGGCCTCCATGCACAGTACGCTGGGTGGAGGAAAACATCAACAGTGTCGATATTAAGTATGAAATCACCAGCATATGGAAGAGCTTTAGACTCCACAAACAGTAAGCTTGCACTGTTCCAAAACTCTAATCCCACCTACTTTATGAAAAAAAAAAAAAAGATGTCAATCGAAACTGCTTTCTCCTTCATCCAGAGTCCCGGGACAAGCCGGTTCTCAGCAGTCCCGTATCCGGAAACAAGTCCAGGAATTTGGACCAGCACACTGCTTAGAACACTGATAAAGTCTAGACTTGAGGTGCTTTTGCCCGCCACACTAGTGTTCCGCGCTCACCCATAAACTCAGCCCTCCAGAACCTCCTAAGGGGGCCCCATTTTAACAGTACACAAACTCAACCCTCAATTAGAGTTCTGTGAATACACTCAGAGGCTGCGGCGACCAAACTGTTTACCATCATTTCTCAACATTTTAATGGGATCCAGCCCGATTTCAAATAAATGAGCACTTCCAGCGACGATCCTGGGCCTTTTATACTGTTTATCTAAAACTCCCTCCTTTCGACCCCAGTGCCATTCGCCCACTTCACGCTTCCTAAAAGTCATCTGGTCCAGAAAAAAAAGTAAAGCAAAAGAAAAGAGAGAAATCTGCAATGTGCGGTCACTTTAAGGCAGCTAACGCTCAACAAAAGCCAAGCTATAATTTATACTCGCCTGCCGGACAAAGCCTGGAAAAGCCGGTGGAATGTTTGCTAGCTGCCTGGATACTGCGCGAGAAGCAGGGCTTCATATTGACGCAGGGCCTGAGAAAATAACACAGGCCTGTTTACTGAGCCCATGGCCAAATATCCACAAACCCTTTTATCAAAGAGACTGCTTCTAGCCTGAAAGAGTGGAGCCTGGCAAGCTAAGCACAGAGAGAGAGAGACAAGAGAGACAAAGTGAGGTGGAAGAAATCAAATAAAAATTAAAGTGGGAGAAACGGAATCAGAGAAAGAGAAAAAAAAAAGAAAAAGTTCTCCTTCTTCTCATCTCACTTCCCTCCTGTCACTTATGTGATAAAGTGGATACGCCATAGCCTTGAGAGCAGGCCAAACTGCAGGCCAGGTCATGGCATGTGTCAACAGTCACCGTCCTCATTCATTTCCAACTGCAACTGTCCCTAAAGCCTGGATCGCTTTCAAAAGGCAAGGAAAAGAAAAACTTTCCATACACCACAAATGAGGGGGACATCTGGTATTTTGTGCAGGAGGGCTGTCGCAGGACGGGGATTGAAATAAAGCCTCGTCACTGGTACGAAACCAATCCCTGCAGAGAGCACAGAGAGCCGAAATGGCTCTGCCATGTCCCTACGCTATGACCTCATCAGCCAGCACTCAGACTGCCTGCAGAGCTATGGCAGACACCAGACAAATTCCACCACAAGTTCCTATTCGCTACTACAGGCCCGAGGCAATGATAATAAGAGTGAATATTTACTGAAACACAGATGATCAGATTTCCCCATACTAAGAAGAAAACAGTATACACATGGTCATGGACTTTTCCCACTAATTCCTGTTGTCAAGATTCAAAACCACTTCAGTGGGGTGAATACAGCGCTATACACATGCTAGCAGTGCCAGTGAAAGAAATCTAAGTAGAGACAAGAAGAACTTGTACAGTTAATGCAGATGTATTTCACCTCATACTACTTTTCTCCTACTCTAATAAAGACTGCTAAACATTGTTTTGTCACTAGATGATAGATTTACAGGGGAAAGTAAACACGTTCTTACCCGTACAGACTTTATAGTAAGTAATTTTGGATCTTTTTTATTGCTTCAGCAGTCATGAAACACTCATCCAATGTACAGGGCGGCTGGTGATGTAAAAAAAACAATGGAAATAAGGTTTTATGACAGCGAAGATAATGCTTTGAGTGAAAGAGAACTACACTAGAAATCTAAATATTACAAAAAACCTCTCCAACATTTTGAAGTGATCCTCAAAACTGTACAGTGTAATATGGCAATTCAGGCTTATTAAGTATATATCAGAAGTACTGCTTTTTGACAGCAAACCAAAATTAATGGTTCTCAACATGTGAGATGGTGAGAAATTAGCACCTCAGACCAAAACAGCAGTGGCAAAAACAAACACACACACACACACACACACACACACAAATAGATACTTGAGAGTGGGCGGTGGGGGGCTGAAAGCACACGGAGCCTGCTGCCAACCTGGCTGCTAGCAGGGTTTTGTAATTGGAACTGATCTGTAAGCCATATGCCACTTTCTCTTCTAGTGCCAACAGATGCCACCCCCCCACCCCATGTCACCGCCTCGCTGTCATTGCTCTGATGCCAGGCACACTCCGGCACCCAGGAAAAAAAGCCCCTCCACTTCATTAAGAAAGTAAACACAAGTACTGTCTGAAGTGTCTAATTAGTCCCCTAATTACTCCCTGCTCGTTACTAATGCAAATTAGATTACGCTGCTTAACTTCATCGTGTCCACAATGCCGCTGTTAATTGAGGCCTTTTGAAATTAAATTACTCGCTAATTAGCATATCAAAACCATTAATTCGGTGCCAGAAAAGAAAGAAAGAGAGAAAGAGAGAAAGAAAGAAAGAAAGAAAGAACGAAAGAAAGAGAAAAAAAACACAACAACAAACGCCAAGTTTTTGCTAATGAGTTTTGCTAATTGAATACGTACATTCAATATTGAGTTTTTGCCCGACCAGCCCGTATTCAAGAAGCCTCTCAGCCCATGCACGTGAGTTCAAATGAAGAAAGAAAAAGTCAAGCTTCTTTAAAGCTGTACGTAAATTTAGGAAAAACGTTCAATTGTTCAAAGGTTTCGTCAATATTTCCCCCATTCACACCACGAGATCTCAGCTAAATGATCGGAACAAACAGCAGTTAAACCCCTTAGCAGATGTCAACTGTTAATTAACAAAAAAAGCTAACTAAAGCGGACTCAATTTACTCCACATTATAACATCTCAACCCCGCCCCACCATGCACAAATGTACAGTTAAATGTTAGTGACACCAACTGAATATATGTAAGATCTGACTAATCAAATCACAACAAAAAAGTGCACTTTAAAAGCAGTTAGCATTAATATTATAAGGCCGAAAAAAATGAAATGAAACTCTCAAACCAATTTAAAGTCTTGAAAGACTTAATACTCTAAGCCCAAAAGGACTTTTGAAATCAGACTGAATCAAGCAATTATCAAAAAATACTACGTAAGATGAAAAGGATGAGGGGGAAAAAGTGTAATTACACAAGAAGTTCCCACCAATTTCACGCAATAGGAAAGTTTCACAACTTTTGCAATAATCTCATACCTTCACATCCAACTGTCCATTTAATATGAATAACTCTTAAATAATAAAAGTTCATGGCTATTAATCCATATAATGTACAGTCTCAAGGGCAATTTCTGGTTTAAAAGTGAATGACTCTGATTAAATTTAACACTTCCCTTCTGTACCACCCCCCCACACCCAACCCCCTCTAAAATATCCCTTCAATATGGATTTATGAGAAAGGGCTATTCACGTACTCTGTTGTCAGAGTTTCATTTTATTACACTTTCCAACTTCTCATTTGAATATAAACCTAAGAGTAGCTTTGGGGGGGGTGAGGGGGTGGGTGGGTATCCTGTGGTAAGAGTACAGAAATTGAGAGGTAGCCACACACAAAAAAAGAAGAAAAAAAATTAAATAACCGTAATAATTAGATGTAAAGATATTATAATTCCTTTAAGGGGCTGCATTGAAACTGCTGCACTACAATATTTGCCCTAATTGCCAGAATTACCATATTAACCAGTTACCATTTGAGTAAGTTGATTAAAAAATTGATTATTCGTCTATTTCTTTTAGGAGTTTCTTAATCAAAATCTAACATCCTTGAAAAATTAATTTGAAGCCCCTCTTATCAGTTAATTAAATCTGGTTGGAAGTCATTTTTCTGTGAAGAGTGATTAGACAGTGCGTTCTGCTCGACTCCGTTCAGACAGCATGACGCTAGAAAACTTTTCAATGTCTCATCAAACATTCAAAAAATAAGAAGAATAGAATTTCTTTGAAGGGCTGTTTCTTTTTTTTCCCCCAACCCGCTTTTTTTTTTTTTTTTTCAAACCTATACGCCTTTCTGATAAATTGTGCTATACCCAAAAGATCTCTCACTCTCGTTAACAAATTCTCATTAACAGGCAAGAAAAAGAGAAAAGAATGGGGGGTGAGGGTGGAGGGGGTGTTGAAGGGGGAGAAAGAATAATACGTTTGCAGGATGGATGGTTGTGTGAAACTTTCCCTCATGTACCCTGACTGTGTGTGTGTGTGCACGCCTGAGGTATTGTAGAAAAAGGGACTGCTCGCTCTGTTGGGGGTAAACCTTCAGCCAAATTAGAGGAGGAAGCACAGCCAGACACATAAATGTACTTTTCAGATTGAGACCCAGCTGAAGAGGGGTCCCCTGAGAGAGCTTACATGCAATTCCTCCCCAAAAAAAAAATCACGACCAAGACACAATAGCACTTTCCAAAAAAGAAGGCCTCCCATTTTTATTACCTCATTTTTGGTTTTCTGAGCAAATCTGACAGTAAGGAATCCCAGATTCCACAGTCGGAGGATCTGAGAGGGTCGATAAGTCAAATTTGACCACAGGGGATTTGGTATAGATATATATATATATATATTTCATCATAATAAAATATGCTGTAATATCAATATCTTTAAAGTGTCTCGGTGGACAGAGTTGTCAAAAAGATAAGACAATTCATGTCGAGCTCGAGGTGAGCAGAGGGTTCGTCGAGAGCGGCGCTGCTCTGGAAGTCAGCCAACACACACCACGCTTAAGCGATTTCTCCAGACAACCTTGGGCCGAACTGATGAGGACTAAACATCAAAATGCAGAGATAACGCAGGTGATGGGACACTAATTCCATTTTTCACCCAGACGCACATTTTGCCTCTTTCACTCCCCTTTTTTCCCTGCATGCTCTTCCTTTTAGACTGTAAAAAGCTTCTTTATCTCTAAAAGGAGGGGGGGGTCAACTAATCAGCACATTGATCAAATTCCCAATGCTACGATGCTTGTTACGGGGGTTTTCCACAACACATAACGGGACGACGATGATTTTCCAAGGCTCTGCTGCCCAAGTCTCTGGCTCAACAACAAACTGACCGTGCAAGCTCGCAAAACGCACTTCTAATGAATCACTCTGACCGCAGTGTTAAAACCAGGCAACATTTAAAAGTCCAACTGGGCATCGTTAGAATGGCATTTGATGGTATTAAAACTAGAGTACAAGGCGGCATGGGGAAAAAATAAGTGTGGCATTCTGACCAACACTCAGTCTCTCTCTCCTACTATGTCTGTCCGCAGTCGCCCCCTCAGGTGCATATGCAGCTGTGGCGCTCCCCACCCAAAATGAGCAGGTCAATTAGCCTGATTAGGCCTTTATTAAATGATTGGAGGGAAAGAACGCTGATTAGCACGCTAAGGGGCTCAGCTTACCATCAATCAATCAGGACCCACTCCAGCTCCTCCAGCCAGCAGCACCTTGTGGGCTTCACTGACGTCTTCCACCCCTCCTCCTTTTCTCTTTCTTCTCTCTTTCTCTTTCTTTCCTCCTCCCCGTCCAGCTCATCATCAGTCCTTTAGAGGCGGAACCACTGAGTGGTCTTGCACAGCGGGATCACAAACTCTCAAAGCCACAATTACCAGAAAAGAACTATCCATTTCCTACACAAATTAACCCTGTGAGGTAACGGCCGAAACCTGGTGGCAGAAGTTTGGGGGGCTGCAGAGTTTGCACCTTGACTTCTAAGCCTTCTAGCTAAGAACGTACCAAAAAATGTAATGGAAAGGAAAAAAGTGCATTTGCTTTAAAAAATAAAACTGGCCTAAAGACAAACTCCTTTAGTGGGCTCTATATTTAAATGTTGTAAAGTTTTTTTTAGAACTATTTAAGTAACCTTTATTTTTAAGAGTGTAAGAATCGACTTGACCTCTTTACCTCCAGCTCCAAACTGGTTCTTTCCAAAACGTCCTATATCAATATCTCCATATAGTGTCTTACTTTGACAATATGCTAATACACATTCAGGAACAGGGCAGGAGTGGGGTGGTGGTGGGGGTGTAGTCTGACCGCAAACCAGACCTGATGAAAAACGATCTTCCGCGGGGAGTGAGCGTCTTTTTTTTATTCAAGGAGGGGATGAAAAGAGGACTTTTTTTGGAAGAGGCGGGTGGATCGGAGAGGGGGACAAGCTGGGGCTGTGTTTTGGAAATTAGCCGTGGCAGAGAGAGCAGCAGAGGGGTTACTCCAGGGGTTAGAGTGACAGAAAGCGACGGCCGCTCAGCCTTCTTCGCCTCGCGCTCCCTGCCGTCTTGGGCTAAACGGCACCCTGGAGATGCGCCTCGGCCGCGCTGTTCTGGAAAGTTCTCATAGGCTACCGGGTCGCACAAAGCCTCAGCGTGTGGCCTGCTGATGCAGAATGTGCACTAGAGCAAGCGGGTGAGGGCAGCTTCCCTCAGTGACTCAGACTTCCCTCTTTTTCTTTTCGCACCTCTTCAAGGGTCATAACCTCTCTGTTGAGTATGTGTAGCATCAAAGCCAGGAAAAAGAACCGACCGACTAAAACCAAGAAAAAAAATACAATCAAATACGTTAATTCATTTTTTCTTCAATTCTCAGATATTCTTGCATTGCTTGCAAGTCCTTCAAGTTGCACTTGTATTTTTCCCATTGCTAGCACATACTTTAACAGAAACTTCACATCAGAGGGAAAAAAAAGTGTAAGCACAACACACAGCAATTACTGAATACGTACAACGATACTAATGTTAATGATACTAACTAACTTTTTGTCCCACTGCTTGTGAACATGCCATGATCTCAAAAGTTCCCGTATCATTCTGCACATTCTTCAACAAAACATTTTGCGCTCAAAAATTGCTCTCCAAATTTATAACCTTGTATAAGTCATGCATAAAACACTAATATCACACACCAAGACATTTAAATACAAATGATCTCTTAGCTATTAAAATGAACTGAAATAAGTTTTCACTGAATTACTGTTATACCCACTCAACAGACTTGTCTGATAAAAAAAAAATAGTTTTGATTGAAAAGAGGGAAAAAGATTGCCCAGTAGATTGTTAAAATTAAGCATAAATTTGTAAGACCTTTATAAATACAACCCTATTCAGAGTTATCGGCAAATTTTATCATTTAAGTTCTTTTAATAAAATCTGGTCAAATGTCATACGAGAAAAGGTAATTTAAATGGAAAGTGGGGAATCTCTGTAGAATGCCATGTCATACCAATACCGTGGCACCTTAATTTTGATCTCTAAAAAAGGGAAAAAAATGATATAAAAAAAATAAAGAACATGAATTTGGTTGTCAGTCCTATTTTAATTAAGGCATTCAGTCTCCTTTCATAAAGGGTTCAAGGATGCCAGGAGTCTAATTAATTTTAAAAGGTAAGATGTCTTGACGCAAATGTCTTCCGTCACAGAGATTTGAAAGAAAAAAAGAAAGAGAGAAAGAAAAGACGTAATGAAATGATGGGTAAAGACAAAGAGAGGAGGAAGGTTGAGTCACTTCAAGTTGCCTTGTGATTTAGCTCTAGTGCCGTTTAAGTGATCAGTGGGAGCTGGGAAAAGAGCACTCACGCGGCAATAGTGCGGCAGCGCTCGAAAAAACCAGCGCATGAAGAAACACACACACGCACGCACGAGCACGAGCACAGAACTCTGCTTTCTCAATCTCGGCCAGAGAGAAACTGTAAAACATCTTCTCAATGAGGCTGCTGGAGAGGAGATGTCAGTTTGGGCAGGCTTAGAGGACTGGTCCAGGGAGAGCTTCTCTCTCTCTCTCTCTCTCTCTCTCTCACACACACACACACACACACCCGCTCAGACACACACACTTATGGAGTACTGGGATTACTAAAGGAGAAATAATGAGTCTTTCTTCATGCTGAGTGAGGGAAGAAAGAGGTGGGGGGGAGCATCTGCTGTTGGACACACTGATAAAGAAAGAGAGCGCTTAATTATGGCCGAACACGTTGCCAGTAACAACAGCCGTGTTAAAGAGCACAGAACTTGTAAACTTGTATAACTCAGCTCGGTGAACATTTCTTGTTGAGAATTCATTATAAAGCATGTATTCAAATCAGCACTGATGTTAATTACCTAAAAGAAAGAGGAAAAAAAAACATAGGAAAGGAAAACAAGGCAAATTTGCTTCATTTCCACTTGGTGCTGGACAGCATTGATAAAATAAAAATTCATTATATTTGAAGAAATGATCAGAGTATTGTGGAACGGTATGATATTTAGGTTCACATTAATGAGGTAAATGAACCCCAGGGTACTGATGCTGTTATGCTAAAAAAAAAAGGTTTTACCCACTGGACACAGCTTGTTTTGACTTGGCTGTAAACATTCTCATAACATAATTTTAAATCAGAAAGAAACTAAAAAAAAACGTTTTTTATTCAATGCTCTGAAACTAAAAATCAACTACCACTACAGCGGACATATAGTCTAGTACTAGCACCACTGATTCCTCTCCATTGCTGCTGGAAATGACAAAACCTTCAAAAGGCAGCACACAAGCAGAAAAAAAGAAAGAGAAAAGAAAAAAAAAACTCTAATTCACTCTTGTAGAAGATGAGGACTGGACAGACGAGGTAATCCCCTGGGTTTTAGGGGGTTGTGTTATTTCCGAAGCCAGAGGGGGCTACCTGTGCGAAATCCTTTTACAAATGTCAGACGACTAGCAGTGACCGCGAGGGCGGACATCACGCCGACTACAGCAACCCTTCAGTGCCCCTCTATGACCCACAGTCCAGCAGCATGAGCAGAAAGGCCAGCCGGACTCCCAGCCTGACCACAGCCCCTTCGTCACCCCGACACCAGCCCCAAGGAACACCCGCTGCATGTGACTTCTCCACAGCCCAGAGGGAGGGAACGTGTGAGGGTGGTTTTGGGGGGGTTTGGTAGTGCAGGGGGGGTGGAGGGGGTATTACACAATTATGCAGATAACAGCTGGGGATAATATAGTGGCAGATGTCCCTTGGTCAACAATGCCTGCAGCCTGCAGCCGGAGAGCAAAAGGCAACTCTACTCAACGGTTACTAGATCTGGATGTGCGCACATACACTTACACACGAACAGGAATATCTAAGTACTTAGATCAAAATAAAAGATTACTTTAAAGTCACCACATGTGTAAAATTGCCTGAACTCTTTAATCTGTTAAAGTTGCCATGTGAAAAATACATGAATGCATTCTTTAATAAAAAGAGATTCAACTTTGATCTCGTTGAGAAAAATTATCTTTCAATTTTTGCAGCCGATCAATTTTCACCAAGCACGAAATGGAGACAATGTTTTTTCCAAACTTTGTCCATCGAGTGTGTGGGTAGTTGCCTGTTAACTGTAATGAGCATCTCCTCCTCTCCTCTGTATGTGTCCCGGCTGTAGGCTGACTGGCCAGTGACGGTTGGAGTGTTTCGCTAAACGAGAGATAACATACTACTTCCCTCTGCACCGGAGTGCCACACTCTGTGTCTAATGTCTGAGACTCTCTCTCTCTCGCTGCTCTATGCTGCTCTGAAGAGGCCTGTGGAGGACTGCCACACACCAGCCCCCCTCCACTAAGCCACTTCACCACAAGAGTCTCCCAAAGGAAAGAAAAGGAGAGGAGAAAATGAAAGCTCGGTCTTGGGGGGGGGGGGGTGGCACAAAACCCTGCCCTGTGCATGGGTACAACGCTACATGTCAGTAACTACTACACATTACATAGTCATTAATATATATACTTCTAAATCACATGACTTCCAACTCCAAGATCTAACCAAATGGAGTTACTTTATGGCAAGTGGCAAGTTGAGGGGGAAAAAAAGATGGAGGGAAAGAGACAGGAAAAAAGGGGGGGGGGGTGCGCTGTTGAAATTCACCACATCAATCAACATGGAGAGGTGAATCAGATTTTGTTTTACACATGGTTAGGAGATAATTCTGTCAGAAGATGTATCGCGTTTCAAATGCAAATAACTTAAGCAGGCATCCCTTGTTACCCCATTACTAATACCATAAAGCAAAGCAACGCCGCCCGGTTCTCGCCGATGCTTTGCGGATTAGTGAATGAAAATTAGATGCATTTATATGGTTATTACTTATATGGTCACCCAGTGGGAGAGAGGATTTACCCGGGCCTGTACAGTGAAGAAAAAAACCCTGACGGAATGCGTTCCTCACACCTTCAACAGCTGGGGTGTGGATTAAAAAGTCCAGCCTAAGGTTCGCCGCCGCTGGCTACAGCAACGGCTGTCACAAAACAAAGCCAAGAAGACCAGGTGAAGCAAAAGAAGACAGAATAAAAGAAATGCTCCTCGCGAAACAAGCGTTCAGCTCAAGTTCACTAATCACCACCACGCCACACTCTTTTGGCGAGCTTAGCACATGGGCCTGAGCCGCCGTGGATGGGATTTCGAGCAAAGAGTCTTTGAGAGACGCACAACAGTGGTCTCACTGGCTCTCTACGGCAACTTTTGCACCACGTATTAAAAACGCGTTCGCAACAGCTTTGCTCCGCAGCTGTCATTTACCCATCACCCCCGTGTCTTTTATAGTGGCATTAAAAACTGCTGAAAGTTTCTCTTCCCTCTTTGCTTTTTTCTCTCTCCAGAGGAGCTTAACTGATATGTATGCCTGCTCGTCCTCTGTTTGATGGACGTGATGGTTTGTCAGTCTTTAACTAGGGTTTTCAAAATATACAGAGAGCTGTGTTATGAAAACCTTCATGGGGGGGGCTACAATGAAGGGAATGGAGAGGATTGAGAGAAAATCCATAACCCAAATACAGCTGTCAGCCGGAATGCAAAGTTAGCTGAAGCAGCTTCAGTCACGGTGGGGAGAAACGGGGCTCTGGCTTCAGACGCCTTCTTCGCTCTGATGCTATCTCATCTCGGGCACTGACACAAGCCATTCCGCACATTACAGAGGTGTTCCTCATCAAAGCGGTGGAATCACAGGGCTCATTCCATTTAAAGCTGCACAACAGGCAGTGAACCTATTTTAGACTGATTAGATATAGTGGCGACTTGCATTTCCCAAATTAGCCAAGAGACTGGACAGGACACCGAGCAGTACAGTATATGTGGGAGGTATTACTAAGAATGGTCTCATTCTCCGTCATCAACTCTCTCTCACTTTCTCCCACTTCCTCACTCTCGTTCTTCTCGTGCTCCCTCACTCTCTCTCCCTCTTCCTCTTCCTTTCTTTCCCTTTCTCTCTCCTGGGAAGGCCAGGACACAGGGCAGCTTGTGGAAGTGCTCCGCGAACTCCGCTTTTCCACCAGCGTCTGCAGCTCCGAGTGCCAATAATAGGCCATAAAGCCGGGGCCACTGTCTGCAGAGCGCTCTCCGGGGACGCTTAGCTAATGGATACAGAGGAATAATGACCAACGCCTCCGCCTCTAATACTGTCATTTCCGTCCAGTGGACACCCTGCCTTGCCCTGCGCGACTTTCACCAGCCGCGTTGGAAACGGGCCTTCAACCCCTAGCTCCAAGCAAGAGCCGCTTTTAAAGACATCCATCACCTCATAACGGCCTAGAGCTGTCCAGAACCGGGCCTGTAGTCCAAGCAGGAGTCATGACTGAACGTGAACTTTCATGAAGGAATGAAGATAAGAACAAGGCTCTTTTAATAAAGCTTAGACTCCAAGCAAGTTGAATACCATCCTGAAAGTTACGCTACAAACAATCGCCTACCACGGGTAGCCTCAAAGCTGATGGACAACAGAGAAAACGCTTCTTGCCTGGTTCCTCCCAAAAGCTGACATGGTCCATGCCAGCTCCACACAACATCAAGCACAAACTAATCAGATCAACTGTGTCATCTGGAAAACATCCCTCTTTTTCCACCAGAACTTTTTTTTCCTGATTCACAGATGGGCAAGATGCTCAAGTTGGGTAAAATTGCTTTACAGAAGAGCTGCTTAACTCCGCTCTCTCTATCTCTACTTCTTACTTTTTTGTTGTTTTTCATCTAGGAGAAAATGACACCACTCTCCGAGTTGTAATAAAAACAGCCCTCACTGTCAAAAAACGTGCATAATTTATTATTCACACAGAGAAGAAAATGCCTGGGCTCGCCGTTCCCCTGAATAACATCTTCAATTAAAACCACATGTTTAATCACCATTCACTGGCGCTGCTGGTTACTGCTGGTCAGCACTGGAGGCGACGCATTCACAGAGGCAAATGGCCGTAAAATCCCAACCTGACCTTTCGCTGAAGGTTTGTCGAAGTATAAAAGAGCGAACTTAATTATCACATATTTTGCACAAATATGCTTCAGAGTGCAAGGATGATGGTTCAAATAGTGAACACGCCACACAAGGTCAAACCATACGTTTAGAGGAAAAAAGTATTAATAAATCTTCATTTACAGATGGGTGTGTATTACTCTTGAAAAACACTTTGATCCGGAAAAAAGCACTTGTGCAAAAACTAACATTATTTTTGGACCAGCAGAAGTGTTTAATGGTAGTGGAGCCGACAAGTGAGGGACAGCGCTTCACAAAATCAAAAGTGCTTGAAATGAGGACAGTGAGGACTGAAAACTTAAATCTACATCCATATCACTTAACTCGGGCTCATGTGAATTTGGAGTGAGCAGAGAGCAAGCTCACACACACACAAACACACACACACACACACACACACGCACAATCAAGCAGGTAACGCACCTCATGCTTTGTACAAAACCTCAAACAATATTAAGACCAATATCTACATTGAAAAAAAACTGACACAGCTTTGGAGCTATCAACACAAATATTCCTCCTTCACCCACGAACCTCAGTGGTTCATCAGGTTCGATTCTGGTATTGTTTTAGTCACGGCCACCCTGACCCACACACGCTGACCTGTCAACCTCTCACCATTTCCACCAAACAAAACCTCCTATCCTTGGACAACAATGCCAGAAAATTATAGTGCCACTTTAGGCTGATAATATTTGCTCTTAGTCTTACTTATAATTAAAAGACACAGCATTAAAATGCATGAGCCTTCTATAAGAAAGCAATGAAGAAAGTCTACGTGGGGGAAAACCTAAACTAAAACTGCATGGTGTTTCAGACCTGCTGCTTCTGGTATCGTGCCGGGAGCGTGAAAACTATCGGCTCAAGTGCTGCTTTGCGGCCGCTGAAGCGACACAAAAGCCTGCAGAGCAGCTGAATTCGGCTCCTCGAAATTATGCTTATTGCTATCATCTGAATTCACGTGCAAGAAAAAAGGGAAAGATGTGCATTCTTCGCCCAGACGGTCTTCACGCTGAATTACCTAATCACTCAACCGTGACCGAAACATAAAGTGCAGGTAGAAGGGAAAAAAGCAAAAACTCAAACTTTCATTTCAGTACACGTCATTATTAATGTTCATAAAAGAGGAAAAAAAACATGAAGCCTTA
>CM067494.1:20753828-20768828 GCA_034552555.1 Semaprochilodus insignis
ATTATATATATATATATATATATATATAAAACACTGAACAAATTCTGATACAAACAAATTCAATCAAAATAAGCAGAAATCGCACCTTCCAGTCCTTAAAGATTCTATTCAAATCCCAACAGGAGGTTACATTAAAAGTATGCTATTAATGGCAACAGGCAGGCAAAGCAACGTCCACCTCAACCAGTGCAATGAGAAGAATGCCAGAGGAAAACAGGGTTAGAAGTGTCTAAATGAAATTAATTGTGCCCAAAGCCCTATCCTCCATCAATCACCTCATAATAACACGCCTGACACACACAACGCCATCTCATGTGGATTTTTTTTTTTTTTTTTTTTGGCTGTCAGAAAAAAATGTGGAAAGAGCTGCACATGTCAGTATTATCTACACCGGTACTGTAAAGATTTATTCTTCTGAACGAATGTAGTCTGTTTTCTTGTATTTCTGGGTTTTGTTTTTATTCTTTTTTATTCTTAACATGAACATGCTTTAAATTGTAAGCCTATTTTTTTTATTTAATTCCATGCATTTATGCAATTTTAGTTTATGCCATCAGCACAATTTAAAAGTGTCTTTTTAAATAGACCAGTTACTAAAAGTAGGAACACCTATGTAGCCACACTACACCAGCATTTACATTAACATGTTAAATATACTGGAAGAGCACAGGAGATTTAGATTTAAGGTTTTAGATTTTTACACTTATTAAATTTAATCAGGTGAGTTACACCTTTACCGTGAGCACAGCGTTGGATCAGTTTGACCGGAAACCGTTGTTTTGTATGAGGAAAAAAAAGAAAATCTCTATCAAAAACCTTCCTGCTACCGTTTTAAACCGCCTATTTAAAATTAGATTAAATAAAGATTTTTTGGTAACTTGTCAGCCAAACTCACTGCAGCATAAAGATCAGCCACTAACAGTTAAGACTCACGCCTGCGCGGTTCTTCTGAGAGATGTTCCTAATAACACCGCCTGAACTTCTTCTTTGGAGATGTGAAGTGAGCGTCAGTTCAGCGAGGCCTTTTGGATGTGTGAATTAACCAATAACCATCTTCTTCCTCTCCCTCTACACTGGACACAAATACAGACTGAACAGCGGTAGGTTTTGAGTGGTTAGACTTAACTGCTTATTCATTTAGCCCTGTTTTTGTGGGGGGACAAAGTTAAAGCTTGTTAGTTAAGCGCCTGAGATTAGCATCTACATCAAACCCACTGAGGGGAGAATGTGCGTGGAAAAGCAAGCAAAAAGAAAACGGTGGGAATATTATTAGACAGGTGATACAGTTTTATATACAAGTATAGAAGTAGAGGAACTACAGTCCTACAGATAAAGCCGAGGCGAGTCCGAGTAAGAGTTCTTATTTTTGTGGCTCAGCTAATGGTGTTATGTTTGTCTTATAGCAAGACAAACCAAGTAAATGCTAAAGCAGAGGCTAAAGCTGAACTGCTGTTTTTTAAGCGCTTATATGTGAGATAGCCGCGGGTAAATACCGCCTCAGGTAAAAATTAAAGTTAGGCTCTCTCTGTGGTGACTTTCTGAGGAGCTGTGTCCTCGGTGGTCTGACTGGAGGGTCGGACTGACATGTAAATCAACGTATCTCACACGCTTTCCCTCGTCGTGAGCTCTCGGAGGAGACGTGACAGGTTCAAAACCTGACAGACTTTCTCGTCGCGCTCGCGAAACAAGCGTTGGAGGAAAAGACGCCTCGACGGCTAAATAACCAGCAAACAAAGTTTGTATGAAAAGACACTTTCTTTGTGTGAAAAACCACACAAAAATCTATTTTCATACAAATTTTGCTTGAAAACAATATAAATAATATAATGGAGAAAGGTTATGAAATATAGTGCTCTGTGTCTCGGCTTCAAAGGCACTAAATCACGCAATCACGCGGATTAATTTCACGCTGACTGTTTAGAAGTGATGAGTCCAAAAACTTCTGTTCAGGATAAAAAAACAGAAAACTTTCACACATACGCACATCATGAGTGGAGGGAAAGAGGAAGGGAGGGCAAGGTAGAGATAAAGAAGAGAAAAGAAAAGAGAAAAGAAAAAGAATGAAAGAAGCGGGATATCAACCTGTTCGTCAGTTGTGGAGGAGAAG
This sequence comes from Semaprochilodus insignis, assembly GCA_034552555.1. Lineage (NCBI taxonomy): Eukaryota > Metazoa > Chordata > Actinopteri > Characiformes > Prochilodontidae > Semaprochilodus > Semaprochilodus insignis. The sequence goes on from CM067494.1 coordinate 20,755,936, forward strand.
TGAACTTTCACGCTACGCGCTGGACCATGTGGATTCGCTCGCTTCCCAGCTTCGGTGCAAAAACGTCCCAGCGACCCGGATAAACGTCCCAAAATAAAAAAAAATAACAAAAAACACGGAAGAAAAGAAAAAAAGAGGAGACCAAAAAACAAAAAAAAAACACTTCGATCTAGGACTGATCTCGCAGGACCATTACTTTGAAAGGCAAACTGTTCTTTATTAGTCCTTCCTTCTTTTTCCTGCTGTTCTTTATTTATTAGCTTCCCCTCTCAAACTTAATCACTCAGCTGGGTGACCAGTCGAAACAATAACCCCGCGCGCTCGGCTCGGCTCAGCTCAGCTCACAGGCTGCATGCTCGCCGCGCTCACAAAGTTCACGGAGGGGGGAGAAGAAAAAAACACAACACAAAAAAAGAGAAAGAGAGAGAGAGAAAAGCACCGCCGCTTTAACGCCTCTTCTCTCGTAGCTTCCCCGGCTCCGCTCAGCCCTTCAGTCCCTTCTTCTCTTCTCTTCTCTCTCCTCTCCTCCTCTCCTCTCTCACAGCTTCTTCTTCGGCTCTTCTGAAGTCCTGAACCCGCCGCTCGCGCCGCTTTCTCGCATCCCCTCGTGCGTCTCCGCGCTCATTCGGTAGAGAAATCAAAGTGTTGGGTTACTCCGCTTGTGTCTAGTGTTTGGCGATCATGTTAGGGGGGACAGTTTAGTCCTTTACCGTAATGCGTGTAAGACATGCGCGCGGCGCGTGCTCCGGCTCCATGGCAACAGAAAAAAGCTCGCGCGCACGCACGCACGCACACAGCGGCAGCACCGCTTCTGTGGTAACGGGCTTTTGTCTCTGAGGTAACGAACCGGTTCTTCTCCTGAATAATCGAATCCGCTGAACCGAACTGTTTTATGTGTGGAATCTAAGAGCGGCTAAAATACTATATAGTGATACTTGCAAGCGTTTTTTTCATGATAGACCCAACTGCGCAGTTAATACCAATACTAACTAGACTTTGAGTATGTGGTGTGTAGCGTAGAAGTGTCAAAGTTGAGTATATTCAAAAGTCCAAAATGCACACTTAAAAGCAGTCAGATTTTGAGTATATTAATGATGGACACTATTGTCCCACAGTCCAATGCGAAACTGAAAGGGAGTAGCTTCTCACGTCTGGATAAATAGTGAAAGGGGATGGAAATATCTTCTTGGTGTACTGCATCCCATCATGCACTGTAGCCTCACCAGCTCAGCCTGCTTCAGCCAAAGAAAATGGCGGTGGGTAACACTGGGGAGCAAAACACAGCCAACTCTGAGTATAAATGAGAATATAGTGAGTGTAGTGGGGTATGTTTTCATTAGAATGAGCCTCAGAAAGTTAAAATATACAGGTCTGACGTTTAATAAAAGTTGAACTCGTTTTAGAGGTTCAGTTTTAGAGTGAAATAGCTGAGGGTAGCTAACAGCTAGGCTAAACAAATTTCAAGTAAATTGAGCAACGTTAGCAGCAGCTAGCTCTAAACAGTGGATACAGTAATAACAGCTCTGAGGTAAATGTGAGGTAACTGGTCATGTGTATTAGTATGCTACACTGTATGTTAAAACTTGTTCCTGTACTGCATACTACACACAGGGGGCAGTATGGAGTACATACTACTGTAGTATGCAGTGTGCAGTACAGTAGTGTGACGTTTTGATTACAGTCGATGGGTGCGTCCCAATTGCATGCTTAATACTAATACTAACTAGTTTTTGAGTATGTAGTATATAGTAAAGTAATTACTCAAAAATCCACAATGCACACTTAGAACCGGTCGATTTATGAGTGCGGTAATGATGGACAGAATTGTACAGAATTGAGACGCAGCTTTAGTGTAATGAAGGTTAAAAACTTGGAGTTAACAGAATAAGCGATATATTTAAAGTCACTTTCTTCAAAATGTCTGCATAATTTAGTGGTTGAGATGTAAACAGAGTGAGTCAGAGCGGTGTGATAGGCTCACTGTAGAGAAACTTACAGACTCATATTTCTTTACAGTGGTGGTGATAGGAACCAGGGGTTACAATGTTTACAACGCAAATATAACCATCAGTGAACCCACATGTCATTATGACAGTGATGATGGTAAAACAGTGAAAGTCTTCTTTCATTACTGTTTTGCATTAAACATCCTTCATATATCACTCCACCATGACTAGATTGAAATAAACTGATTAAAAAAAAAATTTTGGTCAAAACTACCATAAAACAAGGTCTCAGACACCAGGCAGCATGTATCTAACCATGTATCTAACCAGGGAGAAAAAAAAAACACTTCAGACATCTGGTTCCTATCACAGTCACAGTGGACAATTCTGACTCAGTAAGTACGAATGAGGCATTTTACACCAAACCACTCTGAATGATTGTGTTGACACATTAGCGATTTAATTATGCAGAATTTTTGTTCCCCTTTAAAAAGAGCTATCACCGATTTTTACTACTTTTATACAGCGTTTTACATACTGAGCTGCACTAAATCTCGTTAAACAGAAACAATCATGCTCTTTTTTTAAAGAAACATGCAGCATTTTCATGTATTATATCAGGATACAATAACATTTTGCCCATCCTGGGTAGCATTTACACAATATTTACATCCGTGGTATAATGGTATAATTGTCAGTTGTTCTCACAACCGAATCTCATGAAACCACAAAATGCTATTTTGTAACATGATAAGAACGATTGAATTTGTTTACTCATTGACATGAAACAAAGGAGACAATGGTGCACATTCTGCCAAAAACAGTTTTTCCTGTCTACGTGACAATGCTAAAACTTAAGTTTCTGAATATCTTCACCCTGGAAGGTGTTTTGCTAAAGCTCAGTTTTCTTTGAAACTAGCCGTTTTAATTTATGTCCAACTGAAACTTTTCACCTCTCTTTTGCTTCATCTGTCCAGAGAAAAGATGGCAGTCCTTCGAATGTCCATCAGCTGTGATGACCTCCATCCATTGAGGCCTATTAGAGAAATCAATAACACTAAAACGTGTGTGGGTAAGCAGTGGACAGGCCTAAAATGAAGAGGGCCAGGACCTCGTAAAACAATGCTGACTTTGCTCCGAAGTCCTGCAAGTACGGACTCCTGAAGTCGGGCCAAGCAAATCTCAACTGATTGTGATCTGTAATAAAAATTTATGGTACATGATTTATAATTATTAATGTATCTTTTTAGGAGCTGAGGTGTTTTTTTTTCTTTTCTGGTTACAGCTCTAAGAAGAACAGAGAGAAAGGAGATGTTTGAATTTTGGTTTTCTTGGATAGATGTAACAGTACGTCCTGCCAAACAGTTCTGTTTCCTGTCGGACACACATGACCAAAAACACAGTCCAAAACAGATACCTTGACCCTGCACTAAGACAAAGAGAGAAGGCTGCGGCTTGGCCCATCCACCGTCACGGGGTTAAGATTAAACACTCTTGCGCTTTTCCCATCTCTGGCTAATGAGGCAACCACAGCAGAACGGATTACAAGGAGAACTTCAAGTGCCTGTGACTCTCACCCCTAACTAGCTCACAGACAGGGCAAATCTCTCTCTCACACACACCGGGAATAATTCCCCCATGCACATGCTTAAAGTTCATCCGGACACTGTTGCATATCTCCAGCCATTTTGCCTTACATCATTCAGGACACTCGTAACGTCTGTCATGAAATGTCTGGACAAATGTCCCGTATGCATCTTTGCCAGAGGAACGGACCCTGCTTCATTCAGTTTTATATATACCCAGTGGATGAATGAGCACACAATGGAATGGTTGCATAAAACTTACTGTATTTAAATGTGTATAGTAAAAGTATTCAACATACAGCATATCCTGAAAGGTACGTATTCCTGAACTGTAATAATGATCTAGTCTTTACCAGCCATCAGCTTTGCCAAGGACATAGTATAGAGCAGTTCACACAAAGTATTAAAAGTGAGGCTTAGCCATAGCACTGTTATGACATGTCGTCATATGACTACGGTAAGGAGGAATGCTCACACAGGCAAAGGCATACGCATTAGTTATTTCATTGTTTCTGAAGCATACATCAAAGGTTATATGGATTTAAGTCCAAAGGTTGTTTTTTTCTTTTGTTTTTTTTGGTTTTTTGGCAGGGAGGGGGATTGGGTTTGGTTGAATCAGCCTCAGACACATACAGTATTGTGCAAAAGTCAAAGACCACCCTTCATTTATTAATTTCCAGCTAAAATGACTGTTAAGTTATTTATTTTTAAAAAGGCTTTTCTGAGGAGATTAGATGTAAGATAATACACTTACACAAGGAAGGGGGGAAAATCCACAGACCCCCAGGTTAGTGCAAGGTAGCTTGTTTGTTTGGAATCATGAGGAGATTTTTGTTCATAGGGAATCCCATTGGTTATGGCATTGGTTGCTAATCAGAAGACTCACCTGAAGCCCTCACCTAACATCAACAATACGTTTGGATATAACAGTGCCACGTTTTTTTTTTTTTCATATAATTTTTTAATCACTGGGTTGGCTCATCTCTGTGTCCCATGGAGACGGGTGTATCAAAAACAGTGACACCTGGGCATGTCACGCGTGACCACTCATCTTGGTGCTGATGATGTTGCCTCGACACATGGATTCATTGGTCATTTCCACAAAGACAAAAGCGGGACTCGTCATTGAAGATGACCCGGTGCCATTCTGAGTCGCTTCATGACAGTCTTGCCGATGGTGACGTGGTGTTAAGGGCAGTTGTTGTAACAGTCTGCGTGCATGTAGTTCTGTGTCGTGCGGCCGTCTGCCAGTAGTGCTCACGCTAACAGGATGACTCGCGGAGGGCATCGCTGCTCGCTGAATGTGCGTAATCATGGCTGTTGGGTCAGTCATGTACAGCAATAAGGCCCGTCACGTGCATAGCCAAGCGTGAGGCTTGAATCATTTGCATGTCTCACAATGTCAAACCTGCCCACCAAGTTTCATTAATGTTGGTTGATTCTTAATGAGTGCAACTCTTTGTGCAACTATTCTTTTGACAATGAGTGTTAAATGCCCAGCCTTGTGCACTTCCTTTTATATTAAAGATATCGTCACCTGTAGTTAAACAGTAATTAAAGCTTTCATCTTTAAGAGAGAGAAGAAAATCTCCACTCTTGCTTCAAATCTGAAAATATTGACAGGTGTTTCTGTGCATCCTTCCACTGTGAGAAGCTGTGTAAAAAAGCTGCTACTGAAGAAAGGAAATTTGCAAATCAAGAACATTTGCAAATCATACAAAGATTTTTTTTTAGAACAATGGATTGACCACCCCAAAGTCCAGAGCTCAACATCATTTAAGGTTTGGATTGCAAGACTGCTATATGTATCTGATAGACTAAAAGATTTGTTAGCTTCAGCAGCGCAATATAATAGATTTAGCATTGCCCACAGTACGTGTCTATAGTACATAAACACAACCTGGTCAGAAATAAGAAAAAGCACTTGAATAAGGTCTGCACTCACCTCCTGATCAAGACCAGGCCTGGCCCTTCCCCACTCTTCTTTTCTCCTCTCTTCTCTTCTCTCCTCTAGCTGCCTACCACAGAAACACTGCCAGAACCCAGGGACATGCAAAACATGGTCTCTCTGTTTACTGTTTGTTTACTCGCTCCTCTGTTTGTTGTTTTGCTTCTCTTTCTCTCTCTCTTTCTCCCCCGCCAGGCATTGACTCGGTTCATGCGCCGGTGATGCGACGTCTGTTTATCTGTTTGTTTGTTTGTTGTTTGTTTACTTGTTTGCGCTGGCCCGAAGCCCTGGGAGGCTGTAAACAAGACCACACGGTACAGTAAAGGAAAAGCCTTCTCTATGAGGGCATTGAAGACCTAAGCAAGGACGCACGCACACACAGCATGTCACAGATGAACGGCATCCACGTAGCCCCGTCAGACATACTGCAGGCTAAGCCAAAGGTTAGTTCTTCCCTCACTACGATCTAATAGCATCCTCTGTTCCGAATGAAGGGAAAAAAAAAACACTTCAGCACTTTAGCCCGTTTTCGATTAACATTTAAGAGCAAGCTTTGTGGTTAATCAGGGGTAATAATTATCAAAGTCGACAGGTAATTAAATTAAACCATAATTGGCTACATGAATTGGCTGTTCTACAACATTTTTTTGGTACATAATTAAAGAGAAATGTGTGGATTCAAGGAGTGAATGACTGAGCTAAAACAAAAAAAGAGGGGGCATGAAAAGCCATACCAATGAGTTCTAATACAGATTGGCTGTTAAAGATGGCCAGTATTTTATTGCCGGAATTTGTATAGCGTCATGCTTGCACAAACATTCTTCGACTTGATCAACCTGAGCACGGGTCATCCGTCATAAAACATCTATTAGACATTAATATGAGTAGAGGACTCAAATGAAGAGGATGAGACAGCAGTAAAACAGAAAGTGGCACAATAAGCCCTTTGCCCTCGGCACCGTGAGGGCGTTTACTGCTGGGTGGAGTGGAGTGTCTTGGTGAAGTGAAGAAGTGAAGGCCCTTCTTCAGTAATCTGCAGCAGAGCGAGGCTGGAGAAAGGCCGAGGTCACTTCTGAAATGACGCTGGTGCTCTCTAATGCAATGCCCTAGGGAGTGAAGCAGTGAAAGTGAAACAGGTATTACACAGAGAGCAATGCGACGGGGATGGGCAATGTGATGATATGTTATCGCTATCATGAAATATAACTTTATTGTGGATATTATCAGTATGTGTAAAAACACTGAACAGCTGCATGGATCATAAAAGGCCAATTTAGATCAATTATAGGAAGCCGGTAGACAACAACCAGTGTACAACTGCACAAACCATAAGCACCTGACTGGAAGTCGGCTTATTATGACAATTTAATTTCATTCATTTATTTTTGCCAAATGACCTCTTGCAAAATTATGGTCGACAAGTCTCTGCCAATCACAATCTAGCCAAGCAAAGGAAGGCTTCTAACAAAACTCCAGCAGTGAGAAGGGCTGTGGGAGTAAACTAGCTTAGTCAGAATGATTAGACTAAGAAATGGTGAAAAGGGGTTTAAAGGAGAAGTAAAAACTTTTTTAGTTTATAATTAAAGAAAAATGATCAATGGACTGTGAAGAAATTACCATTTTGACTGTCTTTCAAAGCCGTCTGTGTATTGTTTTGCAGAGATATCTACTGAAGTTAGCATGCTAACCAGCTAGCACTAGCCCGCCCTGTCTCGTAATACCACTTTGTACCTTAAGAGTTGATAGGGAGTCACTGTAGTGTCGAGTTGAATCAGTCCAACTTTAGAGGATGTACAAGCAGCACTGCTGCCCTGACGGCACCTTCTAACCTCTTGTTAACAATCATGTTTAAGGTGCTGCACCCGGTTAGATCATTTAAGAAGAGGAAGCCAAAGAAAGGAGAAGTTAACGTAATGATAGCTGAAACGCTTGGCAAGTGAAGAGGGAGGAGGAGGAACTGAGTATTCTGGTGTATTTCAGCTGTTTATTTTGTTTTCCTATTTGTTTGAGAAGCATTTTTTAAACCCTCTACTGCATAATTATTACTTAAACTAATAAAATGTGTTCATGTAATTTTATTATTTAAACTTGCCTAAATAATGAAAAAATTAATTAAATTGTTATTTAAAATGTATGGTAATAATAATATTGTAATAAGTTACCTACCTACAATGCTACACATCCTACATATATCTGGACTAGCTGTAAAGCATCTACAATATATTATCTTCTAGGGAGATAACATGTAACATGTAATTTGGCTTATAGTCCTTCTATTAAAACTATGATTTCTTGTGGTGTAATTAATAATCCAGATAATCCATTACATATATTATAAAATGTCTGAAAAATGTTTTTCTCTTTTAAATGCTATCAAAAAGTCTCAGTTATAGGTCTCACCTATAGTTGCCATATGGCAACAAGTTAATTTTACCATTTTACAAAAAGACTTATCACACCTAAACTGGCTTTAATGATGAAAATTATTGATTTGCTCCCATCTGGTATTTCAGTCTTTTATATTAGAGGAATTTTGCCCAGATATTGAATTTGGAAGCCCTCAGGTCATGACCTTCTCAGTGTCCAAGCATCTATGGAAACAGTATATCCTGTCATGTGATGTTATCAGGTATTTATCTTTTCATAGCAAAAGACACTGAGGTGCTACTGTTTTGCCTGTGCATTTTGTCCATTTACTCACCTCAGAAAAACAATATAAGTTATATTTTTGATATTGTTGCCATATCATACACATAAGCATACTTAGAGAGGCCACCTCTGTCAGACAAGACGCACAGCGAGGATGCAAACCTTCCCAGAGAATCTGCTCTGTTTGTGAACGTGTGTCTGTGTTTGCACTCACCAGTATGGACGTGTTTGTGTGGACAGTATTAACTTTAAAAAATAGCTCCTTTAACTGCCATGTGGCAGCAATAGAGTGAAACAAAATACGGCCAAATAAAAGTTATTGCCACCCTTGTTTACAAACAAACCCTGCCATCCAGAAACCAGCCAGAGAGACTCCAAGTGGGAAAAGAATGGAGCAAGCGCGCCCCTGAGATTCTGAAGTAAGCATTATAGCACTAGAAGCAGAACTGGCTATTTTACGGCATCGCGGTTAACTATCCCCACAGTGAGCTGTGACCTCAGAGTAAGACAAAAAAACAACTGATAAAATGATGTCAGTTTAAAAGGCGCGATTTGTGCAGCGAGACAGTGGCTGGGCTGTGCAGCACAAATTATGCCGTTTGATTGGGGAGGCAGATCAGAGGCCCGGCAGCATGTTTTCATTAAAGAGTCATAAAAGTGTTTACAGCTGCAGCTGGCTCTGATTAAAGCACAATAAATAACGCCGTACCGTCTTGTTTATCCCTCCGCGTTCTGCTCTGTTCGGAGGGACGCATCCCTCACCCTGCGCTGTCTCGGCTAACATATCCATCTACCGGCAATTACTAAATCATTCACGTAGTGCTCTGGGTGCAGTAACTGATCCTAAGTGACTCTGCCATGTGAGATGCTTCTTCTTGAATGAAGATGTCATAAAAAAAAGAAAAAAAAATGGGGAGGGGAAAGTGAAGGGCGGGGGGGTGTTGCTAGGTCCGTTAAAAAGAGGACCTGGTTGAGGCCAGCGTTTAACGAGCTGTTTTAACGCGCCGCTTTTTAATATGGAGAACGGGGTTCAAATCTAGCCCGGGGCCGTTTACAAAGAGGCGGCCGGTGCTTGGACCCCATGGATGGTCACCTGATGCCCTGAGGGCAGCAGTGGTGTTGATTGGGGGGAGTTGTTGGGAGGGGGAGTAGAGTAGGGGGATCTCTATAGTCAGAGTGTGGAGGAGTGTGGGTTTCATTCACAGTGCAGCAGCTCAGAGGTGGAGCCAAGCAGCGAAGACATGTGAGCAGAGCCGCCTATTGTACAAAGAGAGAGGGAAAGAGAGAGAGAGAGAGAGACGGCTAAAGGTCCCTTGTTGAGGCACACACACATGGGGTATAGACACTCATTCATTCATACTCCCTCTCTCTCTCTCTCTCTCTCTCTCTCTTTCTCTCTAACACTTTTTCTCCCTCTCTTTATTATTCTCCCTATCTACAGGCAACAAGTTTGAACAAGTTCACAATAAGGCATTTTTCTGCTAATATTAGTTCAAAAATTATTTCTGTTTATTTGCTGGGTTAACACATGTGGGAAGAATAAACATAAAATATAAAATGGATCAAAACATTGGAACATTTGGTGTTTGTTGTTGTTTGTTCAATATGACTGTGCTTTAAAATGTGCAGAACGTCAAAACTGAGAAGCCTCTTTATCTCGGATGAGCAGTGGTTGAAGATTAGTCTCTTTTATTTCTCATTCTCTCTCTCTCTCTCTCTCTCTCTCTCTGTTTCTCAATATCTCTCTATGTCTGTTTATCACTTTTTCTCGCTGTCACTCTCACCCTTTCTCTGTCTTTCATGCTCTCTCTCTTTTTCTCTTTCTCTCTCTCTAGCCCTCTCTTTGTCTTACACTTACACAAACACACACATAAAACCTGGTAGTCCCTCAGACACACACACAAACTAGGGCCTGACTGATATGATCATTCTGCCACTGATGATATGATAAAAATGATATTGCCAATATATAACCAGTACTGGTCTATATACATTTATATTTGTACACTGTAAAAAACCATACAGTTTTTAAACTTGGAAAAAAGTAAGTAACATAGTTTAGTTCAGATAACTTTCAGTTAATTAAACTTATTTTAATATGAAGTAAACTGATGAATAATGTGTTTTACATTCATTAACTTATTATTTGAAGTTTAATGAGCTCAACATTTCAGGTTAATCCTTTTACATACTTTAAAAAAAAATGAAGTTTAAAAATTGCATATATATTTTTTTTTTTACAGCTATGTTATTTTTATACTTCAGTAGGCAGTTCTCTGCTGTGTCACTTTTTTTATTCACTAACAAACACAACAACTTTCCTTACAGTGGTGGTGATGGGAACCAGGGGTCATAGTGTCCAGTCAAGTAGAGCCAATTTATTTGGCTCTATCCTAAATGACCAGTAAACTCATATGTGTCTTCTGTTTAGATAATATAGTGCTACATGAGCCCTGCACAAACCTGTGTAATATGAATGGATTTAATAAATGTAAATATTAATACGCAGACCTTATGCATGCCTATCCATTTCATGTAATCACTTCCTGTGAAGGAGCTTTTGGACGCATTAAATGTTTGGTGGTGTCTGGTTCCTGTCACCACCACTGTGAGCAATGACTGCTCGCATTTAAATGGCTGAAGTCTGCTGGAATTCACCTTTAAGAATAGGGTGATTAGCACCGGGTTCCCCCTCACATTTCCATCGGGTGAATTCCAATCGCGGAGATGACACATCCAATTAATTTTGCAGAAAAAATTCTGGTCTAAGACTAAGACTATCAAATAACCTATATTGACCATCTTACAAAATTAGTTTAAAATTTGATTTCAAATTAAAGTTTAAAATTAGATTTCAGAACACATTTTGGACTTTTTAACTTACTTCGGTACTTTAGACTAAGGTCATTTTGCTTCGAAGGACCCTAAACCAAACAAACAATTAAACATGGAATTTTGCCAGTACCACAAGTATATAACTGAAAAATTTCAGCACTGACAATTTTATAAACATTACATGACACAGTTGTGCACACATAAAATGACTGCAGATAATATGTGTGTTCGGCGGTAACAGTTCTTTATGTCGCACACTGATTTTCAGACTTTGTGCTACATTTACTTCTAACTGCTAACTGCAGGAGGGACAGGGATGCAGTCTCACATGGTGCTCTAAAACGCAGGGGTATACTCCACCTATGGACTAAAATTTCTTGGTGTTTCGGTGGTGACATGAAAATTGTTGGACAGCATTTTTTAAATGAAGTTAATATATTGAATTCTTTTCGTCTCTGAAAGTAATCAAAAAAATGCCCAAAAACAACATTAAAAATGCAAAATAATGTATCTCTTTTTTACAATTACGTGTCAGGTTTTGGGACAGTCACCTCCCAATATAAAGCACCCTATAAATTACGAATTTGTACATATTTAGCTAATTACTATCACAATGCACTGGGCTTAAATAGATCCTGTGAATATCTAAACACAATCCCTGTGAATATCTAAGCTGGATATTTAGTTGTTGTTGTTGTAGTAAATAGTTTTTTGACTTTGGCACTGCAGTCTGAACTAATCCAGCAGAATGCTCCATATATAGAGAGCCCCATACAAAACACATACAGAAGAGGACAGCCTCTAACTCTCATTGCCTCTCGGAGTCACACACACTCCTCACACCCACAGGAATACAGGAATACAGACACTCACTGTGTCTTTTACCCTCTTTCTCACACACAGTGTCTCCTTCCTCAGCCACGATCTTGTATCAAAGCAAACAAATGACATGCTGTCATTCCCCCTCCTTTCTTTCTTTCTTTCTTTCTTTCTTTCTTTTTTTTCCTTTTTTTGATCCTGCGTTCACTAAAATGACACTCCATATCTCCAGCAACTGACATTATCAATCGGCAGCGTGCTCGAATCTTTCCGGCCAAACTGGCCGTTCCCAGAGGGGGGCTCAGAGCCTTGTCCTTTGTTTGCTGAGAGAAATCCCGCCGGAATGGGCCCTGACTTTTCCTCAGAGCTGTGAGAGCTGTCATACACTCTGTTTAGCACACAGGCCGCCAGATTAGGACAGCCATTGTCAGCTTCGCCTGCCTCCCTGCCGCTTTCAGCCTCTATTACAAAGTGTATGGCGTGGCATTTCTGCACTGAATGCAGGCCTTTACCTCAAATATCTCCCAGCTCTGTCTTGCGGATGCTATATGAAAGAAAGGTGTGGTGGATCTGATAGGACACTTCCACATGCGGAACATTTATTCCTCGCTTTAATCTGCAGATGTAGATAGTGTTGACAGATTTGGGATTGTTTTCATTTTTTAGCTGTCAGGGAATATTGCTGTGTATTCCTATAGCTCCAGTGCCAGTTTGGAGTTTTAGACCTTAATCTGCTTTTTTTCCTCCCATTGTATGTGATGTGTAGCTATTCTGTATCGTCCATCCATTCAGCTTCATATAGCAGTCTGTTAGAATGACTAAAAAAAGGAAAATTAATATAAATCTAAATATTAACATCAATAATAATAATAATTATTATTAATTATATCAGTAATCTGGGTAAAATTGTTATATTGGGTAATTTTAGAACACTGTCCCATAATTACTGTTGCATTATTTTGTTGCAAATCTAACATTATTATTGCCATAATACTAGAATATTAATAATCATAAACAATACTTAACCACTACTACTACTACTACTACTACTACTAATAATAATAATAATAATAATAATAATAGCAATAACCACAATAATTCTAGTAATAA